>QEOY01005560.1:70307-119789 GCA_003123805.1 Juglans sigillata | reverse complement strand
TTGTATCAACATTACAAAGAACTAAATATGTAAAATCTAAATACAATTGAACATAAATGATAAAATTGAGTTATTTGAACTTTGACTTTGACATTTGGGGCAGGTGGCCAAGGGTAGAAAATAGAGTTTAGTGCTGCCTGTTGTGAGTCATGAGATCATAAAATCTGAAACATTAACAATTGAATAGGAAGATAAATTAGAATTATAAACAAGAAATAAAAGTTAAAATTACAAAGAACCATTATAAATTAAAAAATTACAAATTAAAATCTGACTAACCAAAATGAGATGGAGATAAAAATTCAACATGCAATATTGAGACTTGAGGTGCGCATATGACAGTAAGATTATAAAAACAATTAGATACCAAAAATTATATAAATATGAAAAAAAAGTAGGGACAATACAAATTGTACAAACTTATGACAAATGACAATGGTGGGTTTAGGGTCTAATATGGTGAAGTCATACTGCAACAGAGGTAGGCGTTGTATCATGTTTGACTACAACAATTAAATTTGAAATTAATACCGATGAAATGAATATAAATAAAATAAATCAAAATAATAAAATAAAATCAAGAATTACTATATCCAGGCTAATCACCACCCTCCTCCTCGTTGGCCTCATTAAAGTTAAGAATATATGGAACATGAATTTGAGTCCATTTGATCCAATTCTGAGTGCAAATCAATGCCTCCACAATGGTCAAGGACAAAGAACTCTAGAATGGATCCAATATACACCATCTGATACTAAAGGCCGACTCTAAGACTACGGTGCTAATAATGATGACCAAAATCTACGAGTTATCTCTCCAAGAACGGAGTACTTCATGACATTGATCTTCCACTAATCTAATATATCAAACCCTTCTATATATGGGAGAATATCTCCTGCCAAATATCGATCTACCTCCGACTTCACTTCTGTAGATTGACGGATTAGTTGGGGGTTTTGTGAGAGGCTTTGGGCCCACACCAACCTACTGAGGGTGTCTCTAACTATGCCCCTATAACCTCAGCTCATGCGGCCCAGTGCATAAGTCTCAAACCATATATCATGTCATCAATCTTAAGTTTGGGGTCAAGAATAACAGCCAAATAATACAAAATATTTTGCCTACTCAAATCCCCCAAATATTTTTCATATTTGACTCTCATCATTAATGTTATCTCCCGCATCCTAATACGGTTACTCATATACATCTAATCTAATTCTTCTTTCACCCAACATATTTGTTGAGTGAACTCATTGGATGTAAGGTACAAAGAACCAGATATTTTCAATGTCACCTCGTAAAAAACTCTTAAAAAATCTACAAAGATAGCAACCACCTCTCAATCATTATTGATAGGCTTTCCTAATCCTCCATGCTCATCGAAATATCTGACATATTGGATGTCTTCATCACCCAATAATTCAAAAGCTGTCTTATATTCTTGGGCCGCTTCTAACATCAAGAAAGTTGAGTTCAATCTTGTAGAAGCATCAATACAAAGGACCTTCTTGGATGTTATGCCTACATTTCTTACAATAACTTTGAATTTTTCCAATCTAGCAAGAGAAGATCTCACAAATCTCACAATCATTTTGATTCGTGCAACCGATTCATCAACAACTTTCAAGCCATCAGATACAATTAAATTCAAAATATGTGCAACACATCTAACATGTAAAAAATCACCACTCAAGATTATCTTATTCGCCTTTCTAGGATAAGTTTTAAGATATGTCAATGCGATATCGTTAGACGAGGTATTACCAACTGTAACCTTCAAAACCCATGCCAACCCCCAATCATTTATTGCAGTCTTCAAGACTTTCCTAATTGTCTCACCCTTGTGATCGAAAATTTGACAAAATTTCAAAAATTTCTTATATAGTGTCCAATCACAATCAATGAAATGCACAGTAAAAGACATATAATTAAAATTTTGGATGGATGTCCAATTATCAGTATTGAGGCAAACAACTTGACCCTCCAATTGGCCCCTCAACAAATCATTCTCCTTTTAGAAATGTTTTAAATATCATTTGTCACATTGTGGCAAGAAGGAATATTAAACCTAGGTTCCAAGCAATTGGAATATTTTTGGAACCCTCTCCCTCCACAAATTGAAAAGGTAGCTCGTTCATGATAATCATACGAGCTAACTTTCTTCTACACTCATCTCATACTTAGTATATTCATTCAACGTAGAACCTCCACTACTCCCATCCATCATTGTTTTTAGTCCAATCTCTCGTCTAGGTTGACTATTCTCTTGTAAGGATCTCAATATTAGACTATTCTTGCATTGTTCTTATAAGTGCACATTTAACTGTGATGTATCATGTTTCCTATAGTGATATTCATAGAGTTTATCACAGTGGTTACCCTTTGCTTAGGAGTTTTTGGATCACCACCCTCTAGTTTGGTAAAGTAAGCCCAAATTATGGAAACAAGTTTATTGCTTTGTGTGGAGTTGGGATTAGGGGCAGAGATAGGTTTTGTGGGGTTAGGACTAGGGTTCGTAGGGTTAGTGCTGGGTGTAAGGTTAAGTGTTGAGGTAGGCCTGGTAGGGTAGGACAACTATCACTAAAATTTGAGGGAGTAGAGGAAGACATTCTCCAAAACAAGCAACAAATCTGAAATTAAAATAAAAACATGCCACTAACATCAACAATCAACACATAGGAATGATGATCAATAATCAAAACTTGCCACCAACATCAACAATCTAGTGAATTGTTTTTAGTACTGTTGCAACTTTTTTTACAACTATTTTCAAGGGCCATTATCTTCAATTTGTTTATTTGTATATCATTATAAGTGTCATGTATGTAGTTGCACACAAAAATCAGAAACAAATACATTCGTTATAACTAATGAATGAAGAGAAGAAAAAATAAATCTGAATTGATGTTTTAATTTTTAAAGAGTCTTTTATCAAATTTTGGTATAGACAAGTGCTAACTTAGTTAATAGTGATCTAATACTAATTTTTTTTTGTAAGAAGAGGACGGTACTCTAATTTTATTAATAGCCCTCGCTTATGGCACATACTACTTCATTTCATTAATGGGCAAATACTAAGAACTGAATATTGTACTAATTAATAATCTAATGCTACTTCATTTAAATAATGCACAATCATATGTGCCAATAAATTTTAAAAAAAAAACCATAGTTGTTGAGGGTATATTTAAAAGGATGTGGGTCCATCAAAGTTTGATAACAAAAGTCAAAGTTTTAGCTTTTAGCATTACCATTCTTGCATGTACTAGGATGCATGACAAGAAAAAGACTCAAATATTAGGACTCTTGGACCTAATATTCTTCCTCAGTTGTGGCTAATGTTTGGTAATTCATAGATAAGACTTCTACTTTTTCCTTATCTTTGGTTGCTTTGCAAATTGTTTTGGTAGTTGGTGTATTAGGTTTTAACTTTTGAATTTACAAATTCTAGTGTCAATCAAGCCTATGGTTTTCTCAAGTGTGGTTGGATCTTCAGAGATACTCGTAATTTAACGCTAATTATTTTGCTGCAACGCATTGGGGGTACCCCCCTCCCAAAAAAAAGAAAGAATTTTAAAATAAATAAAGTATTGCTTCAAACTCAAACTCTAAAAGATGTTAAAATAAGGGAAAGTTAATAAATTTCTCCATAAAAGAAAATAATTGAGATCATAAGTATATTCTTAATATTTGATTTTAACCTTGGATGGATTAAGGTTATTTCTCTAAAGTTTTAAACAAAACACATAAAATAAATCCTATAATATTTTTCTGAGCTAAATCCTATAGATTTATTAATGTTGTCCTTCAATATTCTCATCGAAACTCCTAAATTAATTTAGGGTTTCAATCTGAAACCCATGCACAAAATCACAACAATTCACAAATCACATGCACAATCAAATCTCGATTCTTCATAGCACACAATTCACAAATATCATCCTCCATTTCCATTTAATCCCAACATTCCTCCATTCTTCATAACTAAAAAAAAAAAAAACATAAATTACAAAGGTTTGGATTTGGGGCTTATCGATGCGATGAACACAGAGAGCGATGGTGACGGTGACTGCGACAGACACAGTGACAAAGACTCAGAGCGCGACAGAGAGAGAACTGAGAGAGAGAATGATTCGAGAAGGGGAGGGGGGAGGGGAGGGGGACTTAACATTGACAGAATGACATCTTTTGGTCTGGGCTGTTTTAAAAAAACCTCATAGACAAAACGACGTCGTTTAATTTATGAAGATTTATATATATATATATATATAATTGTATATAATAATATATGGGGTGCAGAGTGGGGCCACTCGCCCCCTACATCTGCAGCGCAGATCCCCCACCATGCAGGGCGGGGTAGCAGGGGGTGCTGCCTACCCCTACTTATTCTCAGGGACGAATTTACATGGGGTCGGGGTCTTGGTATTAAAAGTCTCATTAGTCATTAAAAACTTGAGTTACGAAGAGAGCAAAAGAGTGCAAGCTGGCTACAACTGGAGCCTATTTTTTGCGCCGTCACTTTATTCTTCTTTGTGGGATTCAGTATTTTATCATTTTAACAATGAATCAATTAGAAACAAAATAAGAAAGAGTCTAAAGAAATTATGCTGATTAAGAATGCAAGTTCTTAATTTTGAAGGTATGGTGATTTGAATCATATAAATATTTTTATTTTAAATTTTCATATTTCATATAAATGGAGGATGATTCGTTTGGAGTAAATTTAGTCTATATTGAGAATGAAGTTAGTGAAAAATTTAACACGATGTCATCATGTTTTTAATAAAAAATTTTAAATGTATCCTGGCCCCATAAATTAGATTTCAAACTTGGTTCCTGCCTATTGAGACAAATTCCAACTTACCTACAGATAAGCAAGGGGTGTAGTCATGGCAATCATTCATCTAGTTAGCTAGCCATGTCTACTACCAACTCTGGTTCTTGCCCAGAGTGCCAACTTTGCAACAAAGCTGGTCACCTTGCATCTGCTTGTTAGCACAGGTTTGATCAAGTTTTTCAAGCTGCCCCATTCCTCAAGTTTATGTTGCTGCCTTTCACCAAGCTATAGATTCCTCCTGGTATCCAGATACCGAAGCAACATTTCACATTACTTCTGAGCTATAGAGTCTCAACCTCCATGCTGAAGAGTGCATTGGACAAGATCAAGTGCACATTGACAATGGTCAAGGTCTGAATATTCATCACACTGGTTCTTATCTATTGCTCTCATCCTCTAAATCTTTCTTCTTAAACAATATCCTTCATGTACTTGCAATTAAAAAAAAAAAAAAAAATCTATTGTCAGTATATCAATTCACCAAAGACAATAGTGTATATTTTAAACTCCACCCATCTTTTTTCAGTGTCGAGGATCAATCATCGAGAGCTATTCCACTCAGTGGCAAGAGTAAAAATGGGATTTACCCTTTCCTAGCAATCTCCTCAGTCTCTTCATCATCCCCATCAATCGTCAACTTAGCTGAACGTGTGTTTGTTGCACAGTGGCATTCCAGACTTGGTCACCCTGCTCTACATACAGTTCATCAAGTTGTCTCCAAAAATCATCCACCAGTCTCAAAGATTAAGTAAGTCTTAGTATATCATTCTTGCCAACTCGACAAGAATCATAAACTTCCATTTTCTTTATCCCATTTGCTATCTTCAAGTCCCTTTGAGTTACTTTTCATTGATGTATGGGGTCCTGCCCCCACTGAATCTATGCATGGAAATAAATATTATCTTTGCATTGTTGATGACTTCTCCAAATTCAAGTGGATTTTTCCACTCAAGCAAAATTCAGATGTCCTTCAAATTTTTATTCACTTCCAATCTCAAATGGAACAAATATTCTCATGTAAAATTAAACATTCTCAATCTGACTACGGGTGGAGAATTTAGGCCCTTACATATGCATTTTCTATTTGTTAGCATTAACTATTGACTTGCTTGCCCCCACTCTTTATCTACAAAAATGGATTAAATCTCATGTTTCTTCTTATTTATGTTGACGATATTCTAATTATTGAGCCCAACCCACTTGCTCTCACAACTCTCACCGAACAACTACAACATGACTTTGCATTGAAGGATCTCGACCTAATACATTATTTTCTAGGCATCAAGGCCATCTCCGATTCTAATGGCTTATTTCTATCTTAGCAAAAGTACATCACTAACCTACTCAAGAAAACTAATATGTTAGAGGCAAAGCCAGTGTCATCTCCAATGTCCACCACTGCCAATCTTTCTCATTTCAAAGGTGAGGCATTTTCTGATCAAACTCTCTAACGCAGTGTCGTTGGTTCATTACAATATCTCTCATTCACCAGACCAGATCTCTCTTATGCCGTCAACAAAGTTTGCTAGTATATGCATTGACCAACTACAAAACATTGGAGTGCCATGAAGAGGATCCTCTACTACTTAAAAGACACTATACATCACAGTCTACTGATTTACTGCAACTCCAACCTACAGCTAACAACATTCTTTGATGCCAACTGAGCTGGGTGCCCAAATGACCTACGCTTTATGAGTGGGTATTGTGTTTTCCTCGGCTCAAACCTTCTCTCTTGGAGCTCATGAAAGCAAACATAGAGGCTGAATACAGAGCAATTATGAACATTGATGCCGAACTATTATGGCTTCGTTCTTTTCTACTTGAACTAAGTATTACCCGAGTCTGCCCTCAACCTTGTGGTGCCACAACATATGAGCAACTTACATGACTGCAAATCCTTTGTACCATGCCAAAACAAAGCATGTCAAGATTGACTTACATTTCATTCAGGATCATGTTTCTAAATGCATACTATCAATACGTTTCATTTCAAGTAAAGATCAACTGAATGATAGACTTATCAAACCACTACCAATTGCACGGTTTTTCCAATTACGAGCCAATCTCAATGTCCACGAGTTACACTTGAGATTGAGGGGGCGTATTAAGACAAATTCCAGCTTACCTACAGATAAGCACCCAGCGCAGATTAAGAAGGAAAAAGATCAGAACAAATCAAATGAAGATAAGGATGAAGACCCCAAATAATATGAGCAACACAACATTGTGATAGAGATAAAAGTTAAAATAGGATAATAGTAGAGTTGTATTCAAATACAAATACCTCGTAAGTTTGATGAAATGTCTTTATAAATAAACGTGAAGGTTGCCTCATATTAATTAAGGAGGAAATCATTTCTACATAATTATTTTCCTGTGATTCTTTACTGTCTATTCTTATATTATCTATTTCTTGACAATCCTAAAATATCCATTTGTCAGATCGATTTTTTTTTGTCATGTGTGCCCCAGATTTTTTTTCCATATATTTGTCAATTTGAATTGAATGAGAAGCCTAATTAATTTATTATAATCTTGATCTATGCATGCATGTTATCTTTTTCATTATTGTCTTGACAATTAGTTGCATGCACCAAGAAACAAACATCTTTAAACTAAAAAAAGGTTCTTCTTACAGCACAAATTCCACATATATATAATGAGAACAAAACTGAATAAAAAAAAAAATAATTTGAAAAAGACATATTACAAAGATCAAGTCAATCTAAATCTTTTGAAGGGAGGATGAAAAAATAAACTAGACTAAACTATTATTAAAATTATTTGTTAGATCAATTTGGAAAGAAGTTTTGAAATTGAAATTAGGATAGAATTAGTTGATTATTATTATATATTGATGGGATAATTATTTTAACAATTCCTCTTCGGAACAGACTGGTTGGTCTTATGGGATAAACAACCTCCACTTATAGCAAGGCACGTAGGGTATTTCACAAAAATCAAGATAGACCTTTTTGCATCTGATTACTGTTGAATGCCTTCCACTAGTGCACTTCATTTCCTCTAAGACCCGTGAGACATCACTTTCTTCCATCGCCACCGCCAAGCTCCGTCGCCCACCACTTTTCCTCCAACGCCCCCCACCCCGACTTGCTCCATCGCCCCCCACCGCAGTATTTTCCTCCATGCCCCCCCTCCCCGACTTGCTCTGTTGTCGTCGCCACCCACTAAAGCTGTTCCTCCGTCACTCCACCAATCCGTCACCCACCAAGCCACTCCTCGATGGTAAGTTGTGTAATTTGTCTAAGGGTTGTAATTTTGAAGACCATCCTTTGACTATTTGATGTTCATTTCTTGTGACATATTTCACATGCCAACATGCTAGCTAGAGATGTGTTCTATTGGGTAGTTGAGCTATTTTACATAGACTTATTTTGAGTCATTTTTCTACAAATTGTGATATGATGGTAGATTGGTAGTGGTTGGGTTTTCTTCTTCTGTAAGGTATAACCCAAAAAATTCCAAACAATATCATCATTTTTTGAACTTATTTGTGCACTGATTTGGAGGTATTTATGATGTATACAAATGTCTTATGATGTAATTCACATGTGCATTGATTTGAAGTGTTTTGTGCACTGATTTGAAGTGATTTGTTCACTGATTTGTGCACTATTTTTTTGTTTCTTATTTTGTAATAAAAGATCAAATTTAGAGTTCTGATAGTGATGAAGATGTGAATGTAGAAGATGTTTTGAATTTGAAAGATGAAATTCGTCTAGATGATGATTTGAATGTAGAAAATATAGTGAATGTGGAAAATGGAGTCTGTGTGGATGATTGAGTAAATATGGAAGATGGAGTAAATGTAGATGATGGAGTGTATTTGAGACCTTGTTTGAGTAGTGGTCCCAATGAGCCATTCATCGGTATGGTTTTTGATGACATAGAAGACGCCTAAGCATTTTACAAGACATGTGCAAGAAGAAAATGTTTTACCATTTGAACCAATCATACTCGACTGTCGAAAGAGGAGAAAAAACTAATTGTTGTAGCCTACGTTTGCTCAAGGGAATGATTTTGACTGGAAAAGAGCAAACAAAAAGAACGAATAATTTCGGAACCTGCTGAGACAAATATTGGTTGTAAAGCATTGATGGGGATAAAAAAAAAAGGTGAAAAGTGGAAAGTATGTAAGTTTGTGATTCAACATAATCACATGCTACTTACACCGAGAAGTACTAGTTTGTTTCGTGGACATAGGGTAATAACACGTGTCCAAAAAAACCTTATTATGACTTTGAATGAGTCCGGTATACCGATAAGGAAGATAATGTCGATGTTGAGTAAAGAAGCAGGGGGCAACTTTAACGTTAGTTGTATTGGCAATGATGTAGAAAATTACTTGGAGAACTAAAGGAGAAAATTATTTGAAGAGGGAGATACACAACGGTTATATGCCTATTTTTTTGATTGACAATGCAAAGAGCCTGAGTTTGTGTACTCCATGCAAGTTGATGAGAATGAGTGTATGAGAAGTTATTTTTGGACAAATGCAAGAACAAGGGCATCGTACCAATATTTTAGAAATGTGGTCACATTCAAAGTCACATATTTGACAAATATTTATAAGATGCCGTTTGTACAATTTTCTGGAGCTAACCATCATTTCCAAACCATAATATTTGGTTGTGCTGTTGGTTAATGAAACAGCTGAGTTATATACATGATTATTGAGAACATGGCAAGAAGCAATGCTTGGACGTGCTCCTTTAACCATAATTACCGATGATGAAAAGGCTATGGCAAAGGTCATTGGAGAGGTACTCCCAAATACAACTCATAGGTTGTGTTTGTGGCACATTCTATAAAAAAATTCTGAACATTTGGCTTATGTATATAATAGATTTCAAAATTTTCAAAAAGATTTTCGTCATTATATTAATGAGACAATTACAACTGATGAGTTTGAGTAGGAATTGAGTGTTATATTAGTGAAGTATTTGCTAGGAGATAATACTTGGTTGCAAAATCTTTATAACTGAAGGGAGAAGTGGGTTTTGGCTTACTTGCGTTCAACATTTTGTGTCGATATGTCAATAACTCAAAGAAGAAAAAGCATGAATAATTTTTTCAAGGATTATGTTCATTCCAGTACTATAGTCAGTGATTTTGTGCATCAATATGAGAAAACATTAGATGCACGTTATTTTAAAGAGAAAGAAAAGAACGTACGAACAAAATCTACCCGGGCCATATTGAAAACATGTCACAAAATTGAAGAAGAGACTATCATAGTCTACACAAGAAAGTTTTTCATGATCTTCCAAAATGAGCTTTTCAGTAGTCAACGCTACAATTCAACCAAGTTTTCCAACGAGGGCGAAAGTAAGACTTATAGAGTGGCACCTCATGGCAAAAAAAAACCCCTCTCTATGATGTGACCTTAGAGAGTGGAGGAGATAAGATGACCTTTACTTGCCATATGTTTGAGTTTATGGAAATTCTCTGTAGTCATATCCTGTGTGTATTTGCCAAGAAATCAAAATTAGATTGTTTGTCTGAACACTATATACTCGAAAGATGGACTATCAATGCTAAGAGTCGACCTATTATTGACATACCCATTCTCGAAGGGCATGTAACGCCACATGATGATCTAGCAATGAGAAAAAAACAAGTTGATGATGCAATTTTATGTCATTGCGGAACTAGGGACGAAGTCAACACAAAAACTCAATCAGCTCTCCCTTGCCTTAGATAAGGTCCATAAAGGGTTGCTTTTGACAGAAGATGATGACGATGTTGAAGAATCAAATTGCCAAGTTGCAGGGGCTGGGTCAACCTATGATTCCCATAACAAAAGATCTCAAGTTGTCTCCAATTTTTTACAAACGCTACAGGATCCTCCACGGGTGCCCACAAAAGGGCGTCCAAAGTCTTTAAATGCAAAGAACCCAAAAGATATGCAACCAACCAAGAAAAGGCGTTGTAACATTTGTAAAATTAAGGGACATGCTCGAAACAACTGTCATTCAGTGAGGTATTATAACTTTTGAATATTTTTTATTTATTGGTTTTTAATCAAACTAAACTTATTTTGTTATATTTTGTCCTTGTTTCTGTAGGGATATTGGACATATAGTTGAGGTTGATTGCACTAAGTTGGATTCTTAATCGAAATTTGGTTATATATGTGATTAATATTCTTTTTTGTTATTATATTCTCTATTAAATCCTTAAATGTAATATTATGTTTGAGAAATTTAAGTTGTATATAATTATTGAGTTTGTGATTAATGTGACAGGAGGATTGTGAAGCTTTTGAAGCTCGTGATTCTTGGGATGACAAAGATCTAAGCTTGTGATGGACTACATCCAACTGGAGCACTATGTTATTTTTTATGGCCACTTGAAACAGTAGACATAGTATTGCAAATGGTTTTTGATGTTTCAGATATGATGGCACTATGTTATGGGAAAAAAAAGAACTCAGATTATATGCAGGATATGGGCTAAAAATTGTATGATACGCAACAAAAAAAATAACTGAGATATGCAGGAAAAAAGAAGTTAGATCTTTCGTTTGATTTTTTGTTTTTGAGCCATTGAGTTTGTGTGTATTAAGCGTTCAAAAAGACCTGAGAGTCATTTTCCTCCTTGATATATTTTTAGGTTGGGTATGATTTATGGAAAAAAAAAAACCATTGAATACTTAGAAGCATTTCCGTTCTTATTAGTTTCTTTTTTAATAAGGAAAAAATTAAAAATTATGCATGGTAGAACTGGCTAGCTTGAATACGATTCTCAAGTAGTGTTAGCCAAACATAACGTGAAACAGAAAATAGCTTACATGAGTCGAAGCGCTACCCGACATACACTAATATTTTTGGGATATATAAGAATTATATCAAACATTGCAATAAAAAACAACCACGATATCAACAACGCTTTCAAGCTTCCTTTATACTTATTCTCAATTGTTTTATATTTGACTTCTTCGATCAACTGATGTTTATGAAGTAACCTCTCATTCATTTGTTGAGCTAACTCCAACGTTATCTTGCAGTTTAAGTTTTATTCACTTTCAAGATTAATCCATTTAAAAAAATTACATTATATATTGATCTTATAGTTTGGACAGTTGTAAAATTTTCTGCCAAAACTATTACCCTTTCCAAAGATTTGGAGCTTTGAAGGAATGCCATAGTAGTAAAGTAGCTTGTCCAAACTTGCTTCCCTCTTAAAGTCCACGAACTTGAACCGCCATAAGAACCCAAACTTTCCATTTGCTGGAAAATCAGGAAGAAAGACAACTAGAGAAAAGTCAAAAACTAAAATAATGCAAATGTTCCAAATGTTCCCTTTAAACTGATATCATACACAATCAATATGAAAATCAATATGAGACCCACTATCAATCTAACCCATCCATAGCGTCAATACCCTATCTTGAAACTTATATGCTCAGGTCCTTCTGGATGCTAGATGAACTTGGAGGACAAGTACCTCCCTCGATGGCATCATGGATACTACGATATTAATACAAATCTGAGCTTCTCATTCAAAACCTAGAGGACCAAAATCTAAATGCAAGGATGGACCATTTCTAAATAAAACTAAATAGGCCAAACACCTTCTCAACCAACAAATTTTCTATATGAGCTTCCATCTTCCCCAGGACTCTCTGGCTTTGAATCTTCACCAACAAATTTGCTACTCAAGCTACAATTGGCTACCCTGGCTACAGAGAATGACAAATAAATATTATCTCGCTGTTTCAATAGCTCATCCATGCACTTGATTTTCGAAAACTGAATTAGACCCACTTTCGTTCTTTGAATTAGACCAATCACCCACTATCAATCTAACCAATCCACAGCTTCAATACCCTATCTTTACCATATACAAGACCATATAAGAACNAAAAAAAAAAAAAAAACCTAGCATTTTATAGGTTGGTTTTCTGTGAAATATTCCATCAAACACTTGGTGCCATAATCAAAACAAGGCACTGCTAAACTTAAAATTCATCACCCATACAGAACGACAATTTATCACCTACTGCTAAACTTAATAGGATGAAGTTGATGGCAAAAAAACAAGGCACTGACAAAACCATAAAGAACGACACTTGGTGCCATAATCAGGATGAAGTTAATGGCAAAAAAAATCATAGAACTCTGATGAGAAAATCATAACAAAAAATCATGCAGTGTGAGGGCGAACGACGAGGAGGGCTTGCGAAATGAGTCCATCGTTGAAGGCCCCTGGGTTTGGGATGGGTGATTGGGGGTCGCGAAATCAATCCATCGTGGCTCAGTGGGTTGATCTCTGTTCGTCGTGGCTCGGCAGGAAACAGCCCCTCGCGGCTCGACAAGGTATACTTCAAGACCCTTGGGAATGCACGAAATCAGTCCGTCAGCAGGAAGACAAATGGGGACGGGAGGAAGGGTGGAAGACCAATGTTCAAGACTTCAAGACCCTTGGCTCGGCAGGAAATCAATCAGTCCGTCGAAGGGTGGAAGATGAAAGAAGGGGGACGGGATGAAGGAAGGAGGACGAAATGGTTTGTCTCTGGGTCTGTTCAATTTGGAAGATGATGGACTTTTGGTGCAGGATATGTATCTTGGAGTCCTTACGTGGAGGGCTATTATTGGGGGCTGTTATTTGGATTTGGTTAGCCCGATCGGTTTGAAGGTATTCTTTTATTTTAAACTTGCTATGAAACACGTATGTACAAGCTGGCCGCGTATAATCTCATTTATAAAAAATGATAACAAAGTTTTAAATGTTTTGATGCGTTTCGAGAGTACTGTGCATCTGTTGATCCAATTGATGATGAAGTATATATATGATCAATGGTTCCAACAAAGTGTACGTGTAATCGATATCCCTCACATGTTTTGTTCGCACCTCTATTATATGCAGTCCTATTGAGGATAAAATAATAGAAGCTTGTGAGAAACTTCTTAGGGACACCCATAGATAACGATTTTTGTAGTTCCTGCCACATCTTCCATAGTGACTGCCTTCTTATTGCCGAAATACAATGTTGATTTCCTCTCGCTTACTCATATCAAAGAAACTTTTTGCGAGTTCTCATGTTGTTCCTCTACAAATATTCCCAACTGTAATTAATATTTATTTTGATATGCTAAAAAGTAGATAGGTGTGGGCACGTTTGATTTTTCTTATGGCTCGATCTTTACATGAATTTTGTGATTGTAATGGCGTATTTAGAGCGATGTTGTAGGTAGTATGCAGTACTTTTGTCCTTAAAAAAATAAACCGGAAACAGTGAGTTATGAATTGGTTGCAAATTAACGTAGCAGCTCGTGAATACCTCGAGTTTGGCTCGTGTATACTTGATTTGAACTCAGTTCATTTAATAAAAGAGAGGTTCCTAAGCATTAATATAAGTTCAAATATTAAACGAACAAAATTTATATAAACTTGGCTCGATTCGATTTAGACTTATGAACAAAATTCATATAAGTTCGATTTGATTCATTTGAGCTAGTTTTGAAATTCGTATATGTTTTATATATGTATGTGTTATATATATTGCATGTTAGTTATATTTTATATACTTAATTATATATTATTAATTTATTTATAGTTTACCTTATTTAATATATATATATATGTTATGTTTCCAAAATGTGTATAGGGTAATTTGTATAATAATATATCATACAACTACGTACAACTCTTGATTATTATATTATTTATGTGTTAAATAATTTAGTTTATTACATTTATCTTGTGTATTATTCTTTTAATTTATAACTATAAGTTATTTTTATAAAAAAAATTATACCATAAGAATTTCGAATCAAAATTATTTGGTTGAAGGGTTAAATTGTTTTATTTTATTTGTAAAATTAAAATTTTTTTATTAATCAAAAGATAAGATTTAAAAATTTCAAAATAAAAAATTGAGTTCGAGTTCGAGCTCGAATCATTTGTTTATTTTTAGTCGAGTTTGAGTCGAATTCAATCAATATTAATGGTTAACGAATCGAGTTTAAACAAGGATATTCGAATTCGAGCTGAGTTCGAATGATCAAATATGTTAATCGAGCTCAAGTATTTTTGTTCAAATTCAACTTGACTTGTATCGATTCGTTTACAGAAATTTAAATTTTTTACTATTATTTATAAATTTTTTATCCCATCTCAAGAGTAGGCCTCGATCATTATTTTTCCCTCAGCATTTAATAATTTACCCATATTTCATGTTTGTACTATTTTCCCTGAACCCCATGAAACGTGTGTTCATTATAACTTGACACTTGGTAGGGACAGTTGAGAATATTAAGGCAGCAAAGGTTTGGTTCCCAAACCACAGCGACCAATAAGAATATGGAACTAATGAATCTTCGAAGTTACATCTCCAGGCCCGACTGGGGGCATTTCGGTCATGAAAACTCCAACTATATATAGGACTCTTCTGCATCAAATATTTGAAGAGTTCCCATATCCAGTTTCAGTTTCATTCAGCAGCTGCAGCAGCATTACAGCTTTCAGAAAAATATGGAAGGCTCCTTTAAACATAAACTTCCTTTACCTCTTGTTCTTCTCTCCTTTCTGATCCATTTTTCAGGCATCATTTCCATTAATGCTCGAGGTCTATCAAAGCAAGGGACTTTGAACAAGAATATTTCAGCCTTGTTGGTGTTTGGGGACTCTACTGTGGATTCCGGAAACAATAACTTTATAAGCACCGCTTTCAAAAGCAATTTTCAGCCATATGGGAGAGAGTTTCCGAACCAAATACCCACTGGAAGGTTCACTGATGGCCGGCTCTGCACCGACTTCATTGGTAAGTTTCAATAGGTCAACCAGCTTCGAAGGATATATACATACATACATATATATATATATATATATATCTTAATTTGAAGGATATTTATAAACTTTTTTCCTTTCTTCACTGTTTCTTCTTGCTTTTTTATTTATTTATTTATATTTTTTCATTTTTATTTGCCTTAGTCGGATAAAAAGTGTTGTTTATGAACATGAAATGAATTAATCATGTGACTGATTTACTGTGGGTTAATGTATCGATCTGGTACAGCTTCCTATGTTGGTATAAAGGAGGATGTACCACCATACCTGGACCCAACTCTTAGCATGAGGGAGCTGATGACAGGAGTCAGTTTTGCCTCAGCCGGAACTGGATATGATCCACTTACACCAACGCTGGGTGTAATTGAGCAACTCTCTCTCTCTCTCTCTCTCTCTCTCTCCATAGAAAACTATGGAAAATATTATGTGGATCGTGTACACACATCGGAGCACAAAATATAAAGTGAATTTGATAGCACTTTTAATGCCATCACTGTCTTCTGGGTTTTTTCAGTACTGATCGATATTAATGCATGGCATGACATATCTTTTTCACTCATCTCTATGTATATTTCGTCTATACTTATCTCTATGTATGTTTGTCTGTAGCTTTCATTAAATGAAAGCGATCCAAGTTGTGAACTGTCATTTTTGTATATTTTATTAATGTAATTATTTGTATCAATTTTCTTAATATACAATTAATCACAGTAGAATGTACAAAACAATATGAAAAATGACTGTAAATAAATTTTTTGAATAATTCCACTGTTATTTGGAGAATCCAATTATAAGATGAGCAATTTGTCAAGGTTAAAGTTGGCATGTGCAAGAGAGTTATTTGTCAAGGTTAAAATCCCTTTTACATTTGTCAAAAGGAAAAAACATTTTTCTATAACTTATATATATATATATATATATATATAAAATTCTCTCTTCTATGATCCCATAGATTGATCGTGCGAATGATTCACTTACTTTCTAGTTAATTTTTAGTCAAACTCAATTTCTAGTCATCATAATTGTATAAAAATAATAATGTTAGATAAAATCTTAGAGTGTACAAATTTTACGTATTCTATTTAAAATAGTGGGACCCACCATTAAAAAGTATAATTTTCATATAAATTTTAGATTTATCTATTTCTTTTCAAAAGAGTGCACAAGACTTTGTATATTTTAGGATTGTACAAATCAATTCCAATTATAGAATTGGTGTTTTAAATTTTTCCGCAACTTTAAATTTTGTTCGTGTAATAATATTGTATATATTCTGCATGTTATATGCTAATTATGTGGAAATTGAATTAATTCATTTGATGATCAGTGGGTATACTTTGTGTTTCAGAATGTAATTCCAATATCAAAGCAACTGGAATATTTCAGGGACTACAAGAAAAGGCTGGAGTCCTCTACAGGAAAGCAAAGAACCAAAGCGCACATCAAGAATGCATTGTTCGTCGTCAGTGCCGGTACAAACGACTTCGTAGTCAACTATTTTGCTCTACCAACCAGAAGAAAGAGCTATACCGTCTCGAGTTACCAGCAATTCTTACTTCAACAGTGTAAAGAGTTGATTCAGGTTGGGTTTTATTATAGAAAAATACTTTAGTCATAAAAAAAAATATTACATAAATATAAATTTACAAACTGACGTAATTTAATAAAGTACGTCAGATTGTAAAGTTATTTTTAATAAAATAGATCTAACGGATCATATAAAATCATATTAATTTATGAATTTATTTTTATATAATCTCTTTGTATGTATAGCAGTTTTTTTTATTATATATTTATAATTAAACATGAATTAATATGCTCTAAAATAAATATTAATTAAACACATTTTTGTGAATATTTTTTTGGGCTTTTCTATTTGTAGGGTTTGTGGGAGGAAGGGGCGCGAAATATATTGGTGGCTGGGCTACCTCCAATGGGCTGTTTGCCGACAGTCATCACTCTTTTTTCCAGCACTACTACTGTTATTGATCATCTCCAACGAGGTTGTCTAGAACAGTATTCCTCAGTGGCAAGAGATTACAATCGATTACTTCAAAATGATTTGAATTTCATGCAACTAAGTTTAGCAAGTCATGGCGCTAGGATCTTTTACCTTGACATATATGGACCTTTGATCCGCATGATTGAAGAGCATGAAAGTTTTGGTAAGTCATATACAGTTCCGTATATACCAGTCAATTTAATTAATGTGAGAAATGCTATTGATCTAAATCTATGTATGTGTATGTATATATATATACATAAACATTTTTCTCTAGGAATTTTGGGAAAATCACGAGTACTTACTCATGTAATCATTTACGCTTTTAATTTGTTTTGTAGGCTTTGATGAGACTAATGTGGGATGCTGTGGGACAGGATATCTGGAATCATCAATTTTATGTAATCCGACGTCTTACGTATGCAGTGATGCTTCTAAGTATGTATTTTGGGACTCAATACATCCTACTGAAAAGACATACTACAACCTCTTCAAGGGTACTTTTCGTCCGATAATCGATGTCATCATCAGCAATTAAGGATTCTACGGTTGCGATGGATTCGATCATGTTCTGGGCCATGAAATTTATAATAATATATATAAATTATCAAGTTACGTAATTATAATGCAACCAACGTGATTGTAAGTCTACGTAAAGATCTTACAAAACGGAACTTTATAATTTGTTATGATTTAGGTGATATATAAAATATATTTTATAATTTTAGTGTATTATATTAAGCCATATTATTTTATAAATTTTGTTTTGTAAAATTTTTGTAGATGCGAAGGGAACGTTAAAAAAAAAAAAAAAAAAAAAAGGATCGAAGTCAGACCGGCCTCCTGCCGTAATTCCACCATAGACATTCCGTATTACGCTCACACGAAAATGTCTAATGCCCCCGCAGTTTAATTTCTTCTCTCTTATACATTGAATTCATATCACAGTGACCACAATTCATATATATATATATATATATGTTATATGTCTATTGTATGATCCCTTTCTTTGATGTTAAGCACATTAAAATTTAAAACTCTCTCTGGACTTATATTTTGAAAAAACCTATTTACAAGTCTATTGTTGCTTTATTTTAATGAATGCCTGAGTTTTGGTCTTTTATGATTATTTGTAATTTCTAGGTGTCTGTCTGTAATTACGATTTTTTTCCGTCATAAGTGAGAATTATCAATAAATTTTAGGTACCGTCCTTTTTTTTAATAAAAAAGTCTAATTCTTGAAAGCTTGTCACGTCAGTTAATTGAAAAAATAGATGTATTTGATTTTTGTTTTTAATATCTGTAATGGGTTTTATATATAATTAAGTAATGTTTTTATACGCTGACTTATAAATAATAGAACTATTTTATTCTTTCATTCAATCCGCCTTGCTTGGAAATGTTTATTTTCAAAAGATGACTAGGATCAACATGTAAGAAAAAAAAGTTATCTTACAAGTCAGATATCTTTGAGTGCATGTGGTTTCAGATAGGAGAGGATTAAGGGATGTCTGAAAAGGGTGGATTGAAAATTGGGTTCTCCATTGAAACAAGGATTTTAAAGGACAAAAGGCCATTGCTAGAAAATTGTGTTTCCAAAGAAACAAGTACTGTTTACTCATGCCTAGCCTCTTCTTTCCACTCTATTTTCAGAATCACTCAAGCATTATCAAGAACTGGTCAATGTGGTTTGCACGGATACTTTTATTATCTATACTTATAATCCCTTGAAAAACCTGAAGCCATACAATCTGACCCTGCAATTAATATTTATAACAGGTTGTTGAAATTGTATACAGTTAAGACCCTTTTTTTTCTTCCCTCTAAGCTGTATACAGGTGGACCTGCAATGTAGGGAAGAACAATGAAAATTGAGGATTGATACAAACATGCCAAAATATATGGGTGACAAGGCAAAGGCAAATATAAAAATATAAATAAAACTCTAGCCAGCTTTATATTCTTCTGCTTCTCTCTTGCTTATGTAAATGATCATGAATTGTAGGAAGGTTTTCCACTCAATAATGCAAAGTGCATAGAATCTACATAGATTAAGCCCATTCATGAATGATTACAACAACCACAAATGTCAACATATAATATTCAACCTGATCACTATTTTCTCAGCTTTCAAATCCTATTATCCTCCTTGATTTTCGCTGTCAGTGGATGAAACCTCAAGTTTCCAACTTGGTTCCGGTTGATGAAATATGAGCTGTTCAGATCACGCGTAGTGCTCTAACACTTTATATTTCTCTGTCCCGAAACTGATCCCCTCCCGCCTCTTGATCTCCACTTCTATGTGGGTTTTGGAGTCAAAGCTTGTAGTTGGAAATATGGCTAAGATTGGTGAAGACCCTCCAGCATCCGCAGGAATTCTAGAGAACGTGTGGGCGAGCTTTATTGGTGGGGATGGAGCGTGTGGGGGAACAAGATTATATACAGCAGAAATGTCCAGATCCTGGGAAGAACTACCTTGTGTTGGTGGTAAAGATGGCTCGATGGAAACTAAGCTACAACGGCTACCGAGTCTAGGAAGATGGATATCAATGGGAGCCGAGACCTGGGAAGAGCTCCTCCATGGTGTTATCCCTGCAAGCGATATGGAACTATCCTGTAACGAGAATGTACAGAGCAATGGTGCCGCGAGTTCGTGCTTACAGAAGACTAATGCCAGAGCAGAAAAAGAGGTTGCACGCCACTATCGGGGAGTGAGGAGGAGGCCCTGGGGGAAGTATGCTGCGGAGATTAGAGACTCTTCAAGAAAAGGAGCTCGACTTTGGCTTGGGACTTTTGACACTGCAGAAGAAGCAGCTTTGGCCTATGACAAGGCGGCTTTGAGAATTAGAGGGCGCAAGGCATTTCTTAACTTCCCACTTGGGACGGTTGCCAAGGCTTTAGGATTTGATAACTCTGGAAATGATGTGAACTGTCCTTCCTTAACGAATCAAGGNAGTGAGGAGGAGGCCCTGGGGGAAGTATGCTGCGGAGATTAGAGACTCTTCAAGAAAAGGAGCTCGACTTTGGCTTGGGACTTTTGACACTGCAGAAGAAGCAGCTTTGGCCTATGACAAGGCGGCTTTGAGAATTTGAGGGCGCAAGGCATTTCTTAACTTCCCACTTGAGACGGTTGCCAAGGCTTTAGGATTTGATAACTCTGGAAATGATGTGAACTGTCCTTCCTTAACGAATCAAGGAGAGAACCCAGATTGCACCTTTCTCGGGTGCAATACTGAGAAAGTCTGCAATCCTCGAAAGAGGGCATTGAGGGAGTGGGAAGAAGATATTGACATGATGATTGAACAACCCTCGTTGAAGAAAACAACGAGCATGGAAAAGATACCTGGGAATCAATTTGGTGTTCTTGAGTTTCGGGACCTTGGGAGTGATTACTTGGACAGTTTGCTCTCTTATTTTTGACAAAATGATGGATGAGATACACACAGACAATGCTAGGAGAACGGAAAGATTAATCTGAGTTACTGATATGTTTGTAGAACGCATGTATATGCATCTAGATGACATTCTTGGCAGTGTGGAATTTACAAATAGGGAATTAGATGGTCTGGATTATCTGTACTTAGGGATCCATCTACTAAATTATTGTTGTTCATAGACTAGCATTGTCGAGCAGAACAGAACGAGGGGTTTAATGCATGTAAATGCATTACATGACCCAACTTTTAAATTAAAATGTTTTTCAATTTGGTCCAAACATAATTTTCTGCAGCAGAGATATCTGTGGAAGAACATACTAAATTATAATTAAATGAGTGATTTTATTATTTTGATTAGCCTAAATTTTTGCGATAAATGTTCATTTAACGTGGTATATATAATAACAGAGGAGATGAAGTTCGAACCTGATTCCATTCTACCTTCCATTTAAAATCTCAAAAATACCGTATGTCATGCTTCCATTTGGATGCACAATTGCTAAGCAGCTCAACATCTCTGGTTTTCACGTTGTAAAGAGCCAACAAATGACTCTTGGTTGGTTATTCTATCTGAAGAAGAAGAAGAAGAAGGCAATGCCGAAATGCAACAAATGACATTAGTTGCGTTTTACTTCAGCTTTTTACCCAATTAAGGAAACATCAGAAAGATTCATTATTTTTGGGAGTGAGTTTCTTGAGTGGATTGAGGATTCAATACAAGCACTTTGCCTGCAGATCTTGGTGATCTCTCTAATAGCAATAGCAAGATTCCTAGTCCTATTTGATCAGCAATCTGCAATCTTGAAAGTCCTAATGATATTTTAGCTCCAAAAATGAAAAATCAAGCAGCCCAAATCATCCCATTACCAGATACTGGAATGAAAATCTTTAAACATTGCCATGTTTTATAAATTATGTGAACCCAATACCAAGAACAAAAGGGAAGAATTTTGACCAGAAGGAAAAGGACATGAACGGATCCGCTTTCACTTTCATAATCACTCGGGATATTACGCTAAATACACACACACACACATATTACCAACTCTTCAAATATAGACAAAAGGAAATCTTCAAAGGGTCTTGTGCCTCTAATCTCTATGTAAAAAGTGACTTTAATTAGTAAAAATATTAATATAAAGCAGAAAGAAAAATACATGATTGAATTTAGCCGCCCTTCTATAGGGACTTTCTAGAATCTAGAGAATGATTCCTAATGGATAGGTTTTTGGTTTACCCACCAACCAAATCGTTTGACCACTTGACGAGTATAGTGCATGTATATTCTTTCATTCCCATAGGATGAGGGAATTCATGTGTTTTTCATAACATAATAATTCTTAGATATTTAAATTAACAAAAGATAAGTTCAAGTTGAAGTTAGATATAAAAATTTACTTCTAGAAACCATGTCTTAATAAAACATTAAAACCACGCGAGATAACCTAGTACATGACATGGAGGTACGTAATACAAGGTAATTATAGTACCATTTGACAACCACAGGTTTATGATTCTTCACGTGGCAGAGAAGAGCTTTCTAGATGTGTTTCACAAGTTGCTCGTATATATTTTTTTGGTATCAAAATACTAATACTTCTGTATAAGCTGATGTGGCATAATTTCGCCATGATTGATGTATATGTTTAAGCTAGCCTAATGCACGGTGTTGTTTACGCCAATTGACTTGTAAATCAATGTTATAGACCTGCAGCCTCCCAAAGAAGAGTGTTTTATTTGTTGTACGCACACGTCTCTACGAGTTCTGGTCAGAATTTGTTTGATTTAATATCGCTGCCAAGGTTTGTTTAAGAACCACACAAAACCATCGTTGCTTTCAACCATATGAAAGGCACTTCGGGTCGAAATGGGATTGGAAATTTGATTCTTATTGCTAAGCAAACTTTATACTAGACTAACTCCATACCCCCTCCTTCTTTTTAACGATCAATCTTCGTTTCTGTGGCCTTGCGGCCTTCCTATTACAGTACGCTAATTAACAATAAAAGATGACTTTCAGAGTACATTTTGAGCATTTATTATCCCTGCAAAACAACAGGGGAAGACAAATTAACCCTGTAACTGGACATATACACAAGCAAGGATTCGTCAAAAGACAACAAAAAACGAGAAAACTGACATGCAAACCAAGAACTAACCTTCACACGACTCTATCATTATAACATAAATGACCAAAATCCTATCTTTTTTTAAGAAACCTATAATTATATTTCTGGGTTGTACTCTACCCGGATATGATCTTGTGCCTCCCCGCCCGTGCTACAGCTACTTTCAGATTCTATACGTGAAGTTCCCATGGAATGCGAGCTAGTGCTGCCACTTGACTCTGAATCTTGCCTATTTAAGCCGATTCCCCGGCCGGGATTCGGATGAAATCTTGGCAAGGTGGCAGATGCAGCCACCACTTCGGCTGGAAAGTTAAGAAGGGCCTTGGCGCCACGCATCCTAAAAGCAGCCCGATCATAAGCCAAGGCAGCCTCTTCAGCGGTCGTGAACGTGCCTAGCCATATACGCGCACCATTTCGCGACGAGTCACGAATCTCGGCCGCGTACTTCCCCCACGGCCGACGCCTCACGCCCCTGTAGTGTTTCTTGGCAATGTTCCGGGCAGGCTCGAGGCTGTTCGACGTATTCATCATTTGGTGTCTTTGGGGCACATAGGAGCTATTGAGCGACATGGCTTCGTTTAGGACATCGAATATAACCATGTCTTGCGAGTCATTCTCATTCAATGGTAGCTCAGTACTTTGGGAGGCTAAAACCATGGCTCTCTCTTCTATTTTCTTCTGCTGATCTATATTAAGGAAACTTCTGATACTCAAGGTGACAGCCCTCAACGCCAGCAGAGTGGAACTTGATTCTAGTCCCTTCCCTCACGCAGTGATAACAATCTACAAGGGATCTACAGGGGGAGAGTTTCTTGGTGGAGGTTTGACAAGATATTGTGTTAGGCGGCTGTAGACTAATATTTATCTTTGGAAAATTATGAGGGAAATTTTGGGTCAAGGACTTCTATAATTTGGCAAGATACGAAGGTTCCAGGAACCCTTTAAAGAGAAGAATGAACATTTCTATTTTTCCTTCGACTTGTTGGTTGGTAGGTAGATCTAGTACTGTATACATTAACATTTAATTATTTCCNACAAAAATCTAACATTAACCCAAGTAATATGTTGGGCACTTTTTTTTATTGACTGTTGAAGATTTCGGGCTAAGAGTGTGAATGCAAAGTTTCGAGCATATGATGTCTAGTTGGAGTTGGTATCTTGAGCATTTATTTGTGAAAATATATGGATAGCCAAAGACGCACCAAAAATCGGTTCAAGGTTGTAATTGTTATAAAACTGACTATAGCCATTTACTTTTTTTAGTGGATTGGATTTATAGATGCATGGTTACCGAAACATGTAGAATGGTTTACTGTTTTAAATAAGAGAGATAATAGTTACAATCATAAATGCGTAACCGCTGCACAATTATTTTTAAAAAAATAAATAAATACGGGATCTATATAAAAAAATTAATTTTTTAATGATAGACTCTAGTTTTTTTCAAAGTGACTGCATAACAATTGTGTACTTCACGACTGTATGTAGCATTACTCTTTAAATAATTCTTAGAAAAATTTTCCTTTTTATTAAAAATTATGTGTATTTATTATTAATTATTGCTTTTAATTTTATATTTGTTATGAGGTTGCTTATTTATATTTTTCTATTAAATATTTAAATTAAAAATGATTTCATTGTGTTTTTTNTAAAGTTAATGTTACATCATTTTATGGAATAATTTCTCTTTAGCGAACTGTGAGCATAAAAAATTAGAAGCATATGGCAACAGGAACGTGTACAAAATTACAAATAGTGTATTTTTTTTTTAAAAAAAAATGAGGACCGCACTTCCCTTTATTGAATTGAAATCTCACTTGTGATGGAGGAACATCCAGAATACAAGACTCTTGAGACAAAATCAAATACTCACAAAAAGCCATCTACTTTCTTACAAAGTCTCCCAGAGAATTTCCACCCTTACCACAAAAGCATTTCCTTAGCTTATCCGTTCGAACAAGTCCTCGGAGTTTCAAAGGTTGCTGCGAGGTGTTGTGCCAAACTCGGTTGTGTCCCTAAGCACCATATTTTGCCAAGTAGTCGGCATGGGCATTTCCTTCCCGAAATACATGCTGTATTGAGTGTTCTCATTCTCTAATAAATCTCAAGATTTCCTCCCATAATTCTTCAAGGTACCACACTCCACACTTATCACTACTAACCCACTGAACCACTATCAAAGAGTCGGATTCAACAACCACCCCTTTGATCCTTCGTTCCTGACACAACTTCAGCCCATGTAGGATGGCTTTAATTTCTGCTGCAGTGCTGCTACCGATTCCAAAATTAACAGAGAATGTGAATACTACATTACCTTGGTCATCACAGAGCCTGCACCTGNCCTTGGGTTATTCAGACTACATCCATCCATGTTTAATTTGAATTTTCCTTGTTGCGGCGTCATCCATCTGATCACTTTGGATTTTTTTTGGTTTAACAGGAAGCACTATAATATTCAGGGCCCTTAACGTTTCCATATCTCCATTTGCAAGCTTCTGAAATTTTGCAGACTCTTTCATTATTCTTGTTAACCAGAACCTAGCCACATGCCATACTTCTTCCAACGTTTCCGTGTGTCCTTCCATGCGCAATCTACACCTCCTCGACCATAGCTTCCACGCTATAATGGTTGGAAGAGTTCCCAAAATTACCCCCATTTGAGAGGACTTGGATGCATGCCTAAACCACAACTTCATGTTTTCTTTCCATGTGCTACACTCTCGAAACTGGATGCCGAAGGATTGAGCACATTTTCTCCATATCTTTTGGGCGAATTCTCCAGCATAGATGACATGGTTGATATCCTCATAGCCTCCTCCAGCACAACAATCGCACTTAGACACCACTGTAATCCCAATCCTCCTCAATCTATCATCCACACTAAGGCTATTATTCCATGATTTCCAGACCATAATCGACATCTTCTTCGGTAGAAACTCATGCCACACCCACGCCGACCAAGGGGACTCGAGATACTTCACTCGCAGACAGTCCCATGCATTACAAGCCGTGAACTGCCCATCTATGGCAGGGGTCCATATTAGCAGGTCCTTCCCCTCTCGTGGATTTCCAAGTTCTTCAATGATCTCCTATGTTTTTTCCACTCCCACCAAACTCTCCAGGAGGTGAACATCCCACTCATTAGCCAATTTACAATCACAAACCTTTAGCCCAGGGTAATCCATAATATCTAACGAATCTGCTAAGGGACCTTCTCCAGCCCATGAGTCGAGCCACAATGACACATTACCTTCACGTATTTTCCATTGTGCTTGCTCCAACACATTCGGGATTTACTTCATTACCATTCTACAAAACCAAGTTCCTTTTGTTTTATCAAAAAGAGATAGATGTTTTTCCTTCACATACTTTCTCCTGAAAAATTGTGCCCAAAGAGAATTATCTTTAAGAATTTTTCATGCAAACTTCATGTGTAGTGATTTTTGAACCTCCTCAAGGTCCTGAAGGTCTAATCCACCTTCATTTATTGGCTTGCAAATTTTGTTCCAAACAAACTATTTCTTTTTAGGAGAGCCATCTGATTCCCAAAACATTTTTTGCTAAGTATTCGGTTAATAGTGCATAAGACCGACTTCAGAACCTATAGGACAGATAGAAGATAAATTGGAAAACTAGACAGAACTGTTGGGGAAATCAACACAGCGGAAGGGATAAAAGCAGTAATAAAAGAGTACACTTAGTCACTCAGTGACACCAAAAATTTAACGTGGTTCGGCAACTGCCTACATCCACAGAAAAGAGCTTCACTAATAAATAGTGGAACACAAGAAAATATTATAGAGGAGGAGGATCACACTCCACTCAACTCAACTCTCTTCTTTTCTCTCAGAGCTCTCTCAGCTCTCTCTCTTTTCTTTTCTTCTTGGGTGTATCTGAAACTCTCGCATGGAACTTCAATTTATAGGCGAGGATCAGTATCGTCTATATGTATGAATGCATTTATTGTTGCATTCAATAGGTAGTTGGGCGCTGAGAGTTGAGCAGCAAGCAGCCATTGTGGACTGCTTGCTTGGGCAGGGATTTCAACAATTCTCCCCCTCCATGCCCATTTACCTATATGCTATCCATCCCAGCTATGTCTCTGCATAGCTCAAGCTTCTCACTTGTAACCATCTTCGTCAGCATGTCCGCTGGATTCTCTTTCGTATGGATCTTCACAAGTTTCAACAGCTGTTGTTCCATCGCTTCGCGTATCCAATGATAGCGGATATCAATATGCTTGGTGCGGGAGTGGTACATTGAATTCTTGCTCAAGTCTAGAGTACTTTGACTATCACAATGTACCTTGTAGTCTTCTTGACTAACCCCTAGTTCTTGGAGAAAACGCTTCATCCACAACATCTCTTTTTCCATTGCCTGCACCCATAGGCTTCTATCAGCATGAGTTTGAACTTCCTAGAAGCTCTCTGGCTCCCCCTCATCAATAAGCAGAATATAGTCTGATTCCGGATATCTCCTCGACGGAATCAATAGGCGGCCTCTTGCCGATCTTCTTGGTTCATCAACCAAAGGAGGTTCGTCACCATCTAACCCTTGTGGTGGTACACCAGCTGCTGGTAGAGAGGATTCTTGCTCCCCCTGTTCGACACCCTGAGCTTCTTCTTCTGCTTCTGGAACTCGATCCTGCATATCCTCATTATCTGTGGCGGACTGTAATGGTGCAGGATTTGGAGTATTGGAACTAAGCTCTCTTGATGAAGCTTCAGTTCCTATGTTCTGGTTTTCATGGAACACAACGTCCCTACTTCTGACAATTCTCTTTATCACTGGATCCCATAACTTGTATCCGAATTCTTTATCTCCATATCCAACAAAGATACATGGAGTTGACTTGATATCGAGCTTTTGTCTCAGCTCCTTGGGTACGTGTGCAAAGGCTTTGCTGCCAAACACTCTCAGGTGAAAGTAAGAGACATCTTTTCCAGACTAAACCTTTTCAGGAATTTCAAATTTCAGTGGTGTAGAAGGTGATCTGTTGATCAGGTAACAGGCAGCTAGAACAGCTTCACCCCAGAATGGCTTTGGTAACTTGGCCATACTGAGCATGCATCTTGTTCTTTCAATGATGGTCCTGTTCATTCTTTCGGCTACACCATTGTGCTGAGGGGTATATGGGACCTTCTTCTCATGTCGAATACCGCAATCAGCGCAGTATGCAGCGAACCTTTTGGAGACATATTCTCCTCCATTGTCCGTTCGCAGGCACTTCAACTTCTTTCTCGTCTCTCTTTCCACTAGGGTGTGGAAATTATTGAAGTGCTCGAAGACCTGATCTTTCTCGTCTCTCTTTCCACTAGGGTGTGGAAATTCTTGAAGTGCTCGAAGACCTGATCATTTGACTTCAAAACATATACCCAAACTTTTCGTGAAGCATCATCAATGAATGTCATGAAATATCTGTTACCTCCCAATAACTTTTCTTCCATAGGATCACATACATCAGAGTGTACCAGACTCAACAACTCTGATCTTCTCTTCGTAGAGGATTTAAACGAGACTCTGCATTGTTTGCCAAACAAACAGTACTCACAAGGGTTTAACGCTGTTCCTTTGGCAATTTTGATAAGTGCCTTCTTTGCAAGCGTATCTAACCCTTTTTCACCCATGTGTCCGAGTCTCTTGTGCCACAGATTCGGTGATGCCTCGTCTTCCACTGCATTGAGGCTATCAGCACCGATCTTCACATGGGTTTTGTACAACGTACCGCAAATATGTCCTCCGGCGACAACCATGGCACCTTGTGACAGCTTCCAAGTGCCTTTGCTAAAGTAGCTGTCATAGCCCTGTCGATCAAGGGCTGTCCCGGAAATCAGGTTAAGCCGAAGGTCAGGAATATGTCGAACATCTTTCAACACCATGGTACAACCAACGTTGGTTTTTATCTGCACTTCGCCAACTCCCACGATCTTTGAGGAACTGGCGTTCCCCATCCGTACCATACCAAAGTCTCCTGCTTTGTACGTAGTGAAAAATTCACTGTGGGAAGTGGCGTGGTATGATGCTGCTGTGTCTACCACCCACTCAACATCATGGCTTACAACGTGCAGACACGTCTCGTCACTGGTGGAGAGTATTGCCACATCTCTAGAAAGAGTGACAAGGGTTTCACCATCTTCTTTCTTCAGCTTACTGCTTTGACCTTGCTCCCTTAAAAACTTGCGGCAGTGTTTCCTCATGTGGCCTTCTTTGCCACAATAGTAACACTTCATGTTACCCATCTGCTGGTTCCTGCTACTATTGGACCTTTCACGTAGTTGAGACTTCCCTCTATTTCTGCCTCCACTTCTCCCTCTATCATTACCTTGAGGCATTTCTCTACTCTCGGTGACAAGGACATGAGTTTGATTCATGCTTGTCTCTTTACGTTTGGCCTCCTCATTAAACAGGGCATCCTTAACCATCGTCATGGTAAGTTTGCCATCTGGAGTAGAGTTACTTAGGGAGACCACCAGCGTCTCCCAACTGTCTGGTAATGAACTGAGAAGTAGCAGGGCTTGTTCTTCATCGCCAAGATTCAGGTTGACGGACCCGAGCTGGTTAACTAGGTTTTGAAACTCGCTAGTATGCTCGGCAATAGAGGTATTGCTTTTCAACTTCAAGTTAACAAGCCGTCTCATCAAGAGGGCCTTGTTTCGAGCAGTCTTAGCCTGATACATATCCTCTAACTTTTTCCAGAGGTTATATGCATCCGTCTCCTGGGCCACGTGGTGAAAAACACTATGGTCAATCCATTGCCTGATTTGACCAATAGTCTTCTTGTGCATCTTTTTCCACACTTGATCCGTAACTTCATCTGACTTTTGCCCTTCATCTTCCAAAGGTTCAAACAGATCTTTACAGTTCAACAGATCCTCCATTCGAGGTCTCCAAAGGCTGTAGTTTTAGGCAGTCAGCTTTATCATGGCGCCTGATGCTGAATCCTCCATGGATTGATTCTAAATACAAAATAGCAAGTACAGAATCTTCGAGGTGGAATATCACAAAACGGACAGCACCGTTGTGTCCAGAACGTCTGCTTTTGTTGGAAACGAGTCTTGTTTCGTCAAAATCGGACTTAGATAGCACAAGGAATGAGCAAAATAACCAAAATAAGAACTCTGTCGCACGTGCAGTGCGTGGCGCGAACAAACAGCGCGTAGGCACGTGTACGTCACGCGCAGAAACTCCTCTAGTGCGTGTGGAACGCGTAGGCGCTTGTAACACACGCGCTTCCTGGAGTCAGAGGCACGTCAGGAGCGTGAACTTCACCCGCAGGGGCTTCTCTGTGGCGCGTGCGGCGCGTGTACGAGCATGGGATTCACGCGCTCGATACTCTCCTGGGCGCGTGTGACGCATGTCGAGAGTGGGTCTCACTCTCCGATCTTTAGACGGTGCATGGGGGTGCGTGCAGCCTACATTCGGCCTCTGGTTTTCACCGCTTTTCTTGTCTCGATGAGACGAACACAATGGTATGCTCTAATTTGAAAACTGAGCTACGCACTAAAACTGAGTTTTCTGTAAAAAAATCATTCCAACATACGCTCTGATACCACTTGTTGGAGAAATCAACACAGCGGAAGGGATAAAAGCAGTAATAAAAGAGTACACTCACTCACTCAGTGACACCAATAATTTAACGTGGTTCGACAACTGCCTACATCCACAGAAAAGAGCTTCACTAATAAATAGTGGAACACAAGAAAATATTATAGAGGAGGAGGATCACACTCCACTCAACTCAACTCTCTTCTTTTCTCCCAGAGCTCTCTTAGCTCTCTCTATTTTCTTTTCTTCTTAGGTGTATCTGAAGCTCTCGCATGGAACTTCAATTTATAGGCGAGGATCAATATCGTCTATATGTATGAATGCATTTATTGTTGCATTCAATAGGTAGTTGGGCGCTAAGGGTTGAGCAGCAAGCAGCCATTGTGGACTGCTTGCTTGGGCAGGGATTTCAACAAGAACATGTTTCAAGAGAATTAGTTTGCCTCCAGCCGATAAAAGTATAGTCTTCCAGCCACTTACCTTCTCACGTATTTTGTTAATTTGTCCCTCCAAATGGCTAAAAGTAAGCCTTCCATCAACCATGTTCACCCCCAAATACTTCATAGGAAAACAACCATCTCCAAATCCCGTTAATAGTTGGATGCTTCTTCTCCTAGTCGACCTTATATGCTTCGAAAAAATTATTACTGATTTCTCTCTGCTCACTAGTTGACCCGACCATTTCTCATAGAGTTCCAGAACTTTAACCAAAACTTTTATAGACCTTTTGGCTCCATTAGTAAAGATTACCATGTCATCCGCATATAATAAGTGTGAAATTAAAGGTGTACCTCTAGCTTGAGAGTAGCCTCCAAGTGTTCCACTCTCAAGTTTTTTTCTTTAGCATTCTCGTGAAGACTTCCTGCATTAGGATAAATAAATATGGCGAGAGGGGATCCCCCGTCGAAGTCCCCTTTCTCCCTTGGAGAATCCCTTAATGGTTCCATTTAGAAGGATGGAATACCACGGTGTCGTAATACAATTTTTGATCAGCTCACATACCTTCTCATCAAACTCAAAAGAGGCCAAAACATGTATTAGAAAATTTCAATTTACTCTATCATACACTTTGGACATGTCCACTTTCAACAACACATTTCTGCCATTCGTCTTTTTGTGTATGGATTGGTTCATTTCTTGCGTAAGGCTAATATTTTAAAAAATGCTTCTATTGTGAATAAAAGCACCTTGCTCCTGTGAGATCACCCTCGGCAGTAAATGTGTTAATTGACCAACAATAATCTTAGAGCATATTTTGTATATCACGGAACATAGGCTTATTGGCTGAAACTTATCAAATCATGCGGGCTGTTGTGCCTTAGGGATAAACGTACGATGCCGTGTAGAACCTTGGTAGGTGTTTGCCTTCAAAAAAGTCAGCAATGGTGTCCACTACATCACCCTAAACAATGTCCCAACATGCTTTGAAAAATCTCGATCCAAGTCCATCTAGACTCGGGCTACTCTCCACCGAGATGCTAAAAAGTGCCTGCCGAATTTCTCTCATTAACGGCCTCTTGTAAATGTTTTTATTCTCTTCTTCCGTAATAACTTAATCAATGATGGAGCTCAATTCTGGTAGCTCACCTTCAATTTTATGGCTCAGGAATTCCTGAAAAATTGGACGGCACCCTCATGAATGGCTTCAGGAGTATCGAACGACGTTCCATCTGGTTTGGTCATTTTGGCAACTTGATTTTGCTACTTTCTCTTCAATACCGCATGGAAGAACCTCGTATTGTTATCCCCTTCACGTAACCATTTAATTCCAGCCTTTTGCGCAAACAAGCTCTCCTCTCTTTTCTACCAGTTAACAAGTCCTATCTTAGAGATCAAAAGATCCTGCTCCACCTCTGCCTCATACCCATCCTACAGGTTAGCTTCAAGCGACTCAATCCACTACTCTAGCTCTTTAATAATTAATTCGACACGACCAAAAACTTCCTTATTCCATGTTCTAAAAACCTACTTCATGCGCTTCATTTTGAAAGCTAAATTGTCCAAACCACGTCCCTAACCTTCCTCGGTCCAACTCTTTTTAATACAAGGAAGAAAATCCTTATGTTCCACCCACATTTGTTGAAATCGAAAAGGAGATGGTCCATATCATTGAGAACTTTGGTCACACGACACAATCATCGGAGCATGGTCCAACGTGTTACGCCCTAAGTACCTCAGCAAGGTTTGAGGAAGCAACTCTAAGAACTTGGTGTTAACAAAACTTCTGTCAAGATGAGCCCAACTCCTAGCTAGACCATCCTGCCCATTACACTAGGAAAGATTATTTCCTCGGTAATTAATATCCAGCATTCCACAACCATTTATCCAAGCATTAAATTCCTCCATCGCTATCCTCGGATGAGGAAAGCCCTCTTCCGTTCTTCAATACTTTTTATTATATTAAAATTCCCTAAGATCATCCATGGAATATTATTCGGGCCATCCTTTTCTAAATCCCTCCAAAGTTGTCTTCGTAGTCCATAATAGCAATTGGTGTAAACAAATGTGATGAGAAAAACCATACTCCCCTCTAACACTTTGGCTGTGATAAACTGATCACTCATGCACACAATGTTAACATCTACATTATTTTCCCACTATAGCCAAATCTTCCTAGCCTTCAATTGATTAGAGCTGCCCTTCTCCAAGCATAAATGCCTCATCAAAATTCTCATGCTACTATCATCAACAAAGGTTTCTGCCAGTGCAATTACCTTGGGTTTAAATTTCATTACCATCTTCTTCAACCTTCCTCTTGAAGTGCCCAGACCTCCGATAGATTATGGGACTTATCATAGATTTAATTTTAAGGGACGAGTGATGACCCGTTTGGTGCTTCTTAAAGTTCCCAATCCACTCTTGCCATTTTTAATCTTGGAACCACACTGATCCTCCGTAGATTGATAATCTTTTTCTCTTCCTATTGCCACATTCACCCTGTCCTCTTCCTGATCAGACAAGGATTGATGCTCCTCTGTTTCGCCTGCATGAGTTTCTTGCCCCCATTCATCCATAGGAACATCTTCGATTAGAACTACATTCTCCATCCAGATATCATTTCCATTCTCTTGGTCCCCACTTTGCAAATCACAATCTCCCTGTTTCATACTATCTGGGACAAAAACCTGCTCTTCAATATCCCCAACTGTCATGTTTTTCTTGTCACTGGAGAATTCAACCTGCCCAACCCCTGCATAAAAATCTCGTTCTGCTCTTCATCCCTTTCCAGATTTTTCCCTATCTCATTTTGCACTTCCTTTTCTGTTAAAAGTTCCTCTCCTTGCTCCGCCACTTTGTTAGTCTCCACTTACACCCTGGTCCTCTATTATTTTTCCTCCACCAACTACATTCGGAGTTCTTATCACTTCACGGTAAATCATACCATTTTTTTCCTTCCCTGTTTTCCCATTTTCTCGACTGTTTTTTTCCGTCTCTACATGTTGTCTTATTATGCCCCTGCAACTTACAGATTAAACAAAACGCTGGCAATGTCTTGAAAACAACCTCTTGTTTGAAGCTAGAACCAGGTGCACCAATCCAGAATGATTCCAACTACTGTATTAAAGTATTCATCTCTAGACAGACGCGAGCTTCGTTCGTTCTCGTCGCACAACGAGTGGAGTTATCGGATCGGATGAACTTCCCAAGCAGTGCCGTCAGTATTTTGAGTATAGAATTGTGATAGAAGTTTGGAGGGAGACCTAGTAGCATCACCCAGACCGGAACAAAAGGAGTTTCCTCCTCTTCTGTAAAGCCCAGTGTTTAATGGAAATTAACTCTATATGGAACTCCATTTATCTCGCAAGCCTCTCGTGAAAACGCCTTATTGAAGTCATCTTCCGATGTTAAGTGGACGAACATGTTACGATTTTTGCTCATGGAGGAGATGACACATTTCCCATTAGGCCCCATCTCACCCGGATGAACATCCTTATCGCATCTAATGTAGGTCTCTGCCTAAGAAACTTTAGAGCTAGAAAGTATCTGAACAAAGCTGCCAATAACGACATTTCTTCCTTAGAAAACATGAAACATACCTAACCTTTTATTATCTTTGGAGGCCTCATTGGAAGATTTACTTCCGGTAGAGGTTGAGGGAACGGCCATGACCAGGTCTGTAAAAGACTTGGCCTTCGTTGCTGGCACCAGGCCACCAGGCGAAGCCAAGGCAGTGGCCATGACGACGTGAGAACCTCGAACAAGGAGACCTAAAAATCTCTCTTTTGTTTGTTTCTTCTGTCTTTTTCTCTCTTCCCACTTTTTAATAAAAATATAGTGTATTTAAATGACGTGAAGCCCCAAGAACATTTTGGATAGAGTTAAAAGGTAGAATTGGTAATGGGAAGATGAAATACTTATCCCAAGTAGGGAAAGAGATATTCCTCAAGGTGCAGCTGATTAAAGAAATATTTTCTGAAGAAGAAGCAGCCAACATGAGCCAAATCCATGTTAGCCTTTGCAACAACCCTGACAAAATAATCTGGAGATGTACAACAAGTGGAATTTTTTCTGTGAGGAGTTCCTATCATCTACAAGTAGAGATTCAACAGAGGGTTAAGGGACAATCTTTTAACACCTATGAGCAAAAGGAAAGATAGGGTAAGCTGTGGAAGCTGGCAGTTCCAAATGTTGAAAAGGTGTTCTTCTATGGAAAGCTTGTAATGATGGCCCACCTACAAAGATGAATCTCTTTAAAAAGAAGGTTGTTGAAGATTGTATATATCCTATTTGTTTACAATATGAAGAAAGTATTGAATATGATAACGTGAATCAGTGAGAGATGTATGGAGTCAATGCTCTACACAACTGTAGAAGAGGAGCATTATGCAATAGTCCTTTAGAGGACTCATGCTTAGAATGCTGGATGATTTGGATGAGGAAGTGTTGGCAGAAATGGCAGTGGTGGCTTGGAGGATATGGAAAAGAAGGAATGAGTTGGTGTTTCAGAAAGATTTCACCAGTCCTACATCTCTTCTAAAACAGACTACACAAAAACTGCAAGATCTTAGGCTACTGCACCACAAGCCATCAGTTCATTCTAGTAGAGTTTGCACCCTTGGCTCAGTGGAAAGCTCCTCCTAATGGTTACTACAAGATCAGCTGGGATGTTGCAATAGACAAACAAAAATGCATAATTGGTATAGAAACAGTTATTTGAGACTGTGAAGGGAAGATCATAGCCACAATGAGAATGAACAAATCTCTATTTCCTTATTCACATCTTGCAGAGGCGTATGCAACTCTTTATTATGTCTTACTGGGTTCAGATATTGGCCAAAGCAAGATAATTCTTGAGAGAGATGCACTTAATGTTGTCAACGAGATCAATGAGAAATGAGAACATTGGGGTCAAGTTGATTTGATAATATCATATGTGAATAAGAGCCTTAGCAAGTTCGAGTACTGAGCAGTCAATCACACCAAGAGGTTTATCAATGAGGTGACTCATTGTCTAGCTAAGAAAGCTCTTGATATAGATCATGATGTACTTATTGAGCTTGAGGAAATCCAAAATTGTATTGCTGCTCTGGTATAGAGTTTTTTATAGCAATAAAGTTAAAAGCTTCCTTTAAAAAAAATGACGTGAAGCCCAAAAGGCTAATTACAGGCTGTGTTCCTAGTATCAGCTTTAAAAGATGTCTAGATATGTGAGAAATAAGAATTTTTTCCACAATTGAATGGGGCATTGATGCACACAATAATCTAGCAATGATGGCACACGAGAATAATTTTACTTGGTAGCAGAAGAAGGCGTAATTTGTTCGATTGAGAATGCCAATTTTTTTTCCTACTTTTTTTTTTTATTTCAAAACATTTTCATTCAATCAAAAGCCTTACAACTATTTCTGAGACCACATGATTTGTGAAATAGCAATAGGAAAGGCATCCCACCATACACGTACAGAGATCATCTACATACCATGCATATATATCTAGCAAGCCCATGAGCAGTTTCATTCCCTAAACGCTCAATGTGTTGAATTTTGCAACTTTTAAAGTCCTTCATTAACTCTTTTGTCTTAGAAATGAGGTTCGAAATGTGTTGAATTCCTACTTTTCATTTCATATTGTTTGTGTAATATCCTAAAATATCTCAAGATATTATCAACTTTAAACGGTCAAAAAATAAATTTAATCAATTTCAAAATAAAGTAGCTCTAGTCTAATCAATTTCAAAATAAAGTGGCTCATGGCAAGGTGTAGATGGAGAATAGGGGATGGCAAAAGTGTAAATATTTGGCAAGATAGGTGGATTCTAGGACATAACTCTCTAGTGGCTGAAGGGAATGTGGTGAGGGATGATACTCGAATGTTTTCTATGGATACACTATTTCTACCTAATGAAAAACAGTGGGACATTGCTAAACTTAGGGCTCTCTTCAATTTAAATGTTGTGGCTGATGTTCTCAAAATTCATTTGTGTTCTACCGTTGGTGAAGATAAGAGATTGTGGGCTTATGAAAGGAATGGAATGTTCAATATTAGAAGCTATTATTGGTTCATTTTTTACCAGATGGGTTCTCAGTCTGCTGAATCCTCAACTTTGCAAAATCAAAATGTATTATGGAAGCACTTGTGGAAGATGAAGGTCCCTGATAAGACAAAGATTTTTGCTTGGCGTGTATTTATAAATGGCCTTCCTACAGGAGCTAATCTAATGCAGAAGCGTGTTTTGACAGAAGATATGTGCAGATTGTGTCTCTCGGACAGAAAGGATACTACTCATGTTGTAGTGACTTGTGCTTCTTTGTAGGGATTGATGCAAGTTTATTTCCCGGGTTTGGTTTTTGATAGAAGTAAAACTGTATGTGATTAGGCTATGGAATTATGTGAAAAGCAAATGTATGATGAGTTATTAGTTTTTTTTGCTTTGGCATGGAGTTTCTGGTTTTGCATAAACAAATTTGTGTATAATCATTTACTGTTAACTCCTAAACAAGTAGCAGATAATGCTTTTTATGTTTTGAAAAGTTTTGCTCAGGTTAAACAGCAGACATGGGTATAGTTAATGCAACATTATAAGTAGAAGCCTTTTGAATCTGAATGGTTTAAACTGAATGTTGATGGTGTAGTGTTTTCTGAGTTGAGAAAAACAGGTATTGGAGTTGTCTTAAGGGATGCTTTTGGTAGGGTGTTAATGGCTACAAGTAAAGCTGAAACTGATATGGATGGCATTGAAGCTCTAGAACTGATGGCAATTTTAATAGGACAGCAATTGTGTGTTACCCTGGGACTCCCAAAACTTGTTGTAGAAAGTGATAGCCTGATCTGTATTGAAGCTTTATGTTGGAAATATTTTCAAAATAATATATATAATATTTATTATTAATAATATTTTGGGGATTTATTTGGAAGTTATGAATAATTTTGGAAATAGAGAATTTGTAGAAAGTTTATAAGCTACGAAATAGGCTTATAACATTTTGGGTCTATTGAAATGCCATTAGAAGATAATTGGCTCAGTGGTATTGAGCCTCCAAAGTTCACCCATGGGACTGGGTTCGAGCCATGCCTCATTCAAAGGAGGGATTTTTGTTGATTTACGGAAAGCTGCTTGCAGCGCGTGAAAAGGCATGGTGCCACACAAAGGCACAACTCTTGGCAAATAAATTGCCAAAAGTTGCACCAGTCAGGATTCGAACTTGTGCGAGATGGTTGGTGGAGAAGCAATGTGACCGTTGGACTAGGTCCAACCTTTGCGTCACTTGGTAACAGGCACTAATAATATACCTGTTCGGCTCAGATTTCAGATATACAAAGGGTTATAACTTTTCGTTCACATCCTTTGGCCCTCTATAAATAGACCCATTGGCCTACGAATTTTTATGATGAATGGAAAACAGAATATAGAAGGAAAGTAGGCAATTTCAAAATTCTCTCTCTCCCAAAAGTATTTCATTTCTTCAAAACTTGTTATTAGGATCTGTTCATTCTGCAGAGAACAGATTTCTAATCTCTTGGTTGAATAGCAAAATCTGAGGGTATTCGGGGTCTAATTTCATGTGTGCATAACGCAGTTAGACAAACAGACTTGTTCTGGGCTTCATTGTATCTTGGAGGCAAATTCGCTTGTAACCCGTGTGCATACCGTTAATGGTGGGGGCGAATATTGTCTTAAGGAAAGCGACATTCGTAACGCGCCTTGAAGCAAATTTTTCTCTCACTATTTTCTGTTTTGCAGCCCCTTTGAACCAACACTTTACAGGAGGGTAATATGTATAACTCTTTGCATGGGGGGTTATATTATATGATATTAAACAGCTTGCTTCATGATTTGAAAGTTGTGTTTTTTCACATGTATTTCGGAAAGAGAATATGGTAGCTTATATGTTGGCTAGGAATGTATGTTGGGTTGACAATATTGTATTATGGTGGGAATGCGTTCCAGACTGTATTTCTCAAGCCTTATGGCTTGATGATTGTCTGTGATTGGTTTGTTTTTCATTGATGAATGAATTTATGACTTCTATTAAAAAAAAAAAAGGTTTATGATACTTCAATAAAAAAAAAAAAAATTACATTTTTTTAAGGTGTGATCCAATTTTTTATAAGGACTTGCATGAGACTTATTTATTTGAGACTTGTATAAATCATTTTTTATTTTTAAGATAATATATATAAGCACTACTAATCAAATTTCTGTCTGTAAGAGTAGTACGTGGAAAATTTTGTAAAAACTATAATTTCTTCTTAACATGTCTCTCTTTCTCTCACGCACGCGCTTGAAAATAACATACCAAATATATTTACATTCATTAATATTCTGAAAGAAAAATATACTTTGAAACTTCAATGTTCGAATTATTGACCGCCTGAAAAATAAAAAGCAGAAGTTTAATTTAAAGTTTCGAACCAATTTCATGTTACGTGGTTATGTTATCACAAAATTACATATATATATATATATATGTGTACACGTTTGTATAGCTTGTATATATAAATACGATCTATGATTTATTTTTTTAAAAGAAGTGTGCGTGATTTATACTTACGTCTTAAAATTATAAATATTATTTTTTTTAAAAAATAAAATCACGTTATTTTGCATGTTTCGAAGTCGATGTGTCAAATACAAATCTTTACAAATTGTTAAGATTAGAATTAAATTAAATTATGAAAGAGAAATAATCTACGCAAAACGGCTATCTATAACTTTTAAGCTTTTAAAAATTATTGGTTGAAGTGGTTATAATTGAGTTTAGACCTTTAGACTCTCAAGATTTGTAAGTTGGTGCTTTCAAAAAATAAATAAATAAATTCATGGTCCCAAAATGAGTACTAATTATTGAAATAAATTCTTAATAAAAGCTAACTATGTCGGATAACACAAACATTTCTGCCTCAATCTTGCGCATACCAATATCATGACAACGAATATATACATATATTACGTTATAATTTCCATGATGTGAGTAATATGGAAACTTAAACACCATAGAAATATTGGAACTTGAGATGAAGATCAAGGGAAAAGAAAACGTACTCAAAAATTATGGATCGGCATTTGAAAAGGAGTAATTCTACGTACAACCGTGAAGTACGTAACCGTCGCGTAATCGCTTTGTAAAAGAGTGCGGTCCATTATCAAAAAATTAATTTTTTTCATGTGGGTCTCATATTTTATTCATATTTTTCAAAACGATTACGCAATTCACAATTGTAAGTATATTTTTTCTTTGAAAAGAATATATGATGTAATCTCGTGGAGTAGAACATAAGTTGGAAATTTAGGTAGAATAACGCAAATGGTGGGTGTCGTGGACTCGTGGGCATGGTGGTCGACAACGGGCCAGTCACATACATGTGAAGAGATGTTTGAAGAGATGTTTTAGATGTTTCTTTGTACCAATGGACCCACGTCCTTGGAAAAAAATACCACGATTCACGAGACCAGAGATCATGTCACAATCCAACGTACGTATTCAATCCAAGTTGGAATTTCTCCCCCAGTCTAAGCTCCTGACGCTTGTAACCTCTCTTCGGCCACCGTTTAAATTAAAATGCCTTCAATTATTTGAGAGAGAGAGAGAGAGAGAGAGTCCCAATTCCCGGTTTTGATTTGGTTTAGGTTGAGAAATGATATCAATTTATTTTATTTTATTATATAATTTTTTTAAATTTTTATATAAAAAAAATGATAGAATTATTATCTTTTTATTACTTATTTTATATTTGATTTTTTTATTTTATTTAATAGTTAAGAAAGTGACTATTAGTAAAATTATATATATATATATATTTTTAATATTTTTTAATAGTTAAAGATGTTAAAAAAATACTTAAATAAATAAAAAATTTAAAATGAACTATAAGTAGTAATAAATAGATAGTGATATGGTATATCACTACCCTTCACACAAAATATAATAAAAAAATATAATTTTTTAAAATTTTAAAATAATAATAATATTTTATTAAACTTTCACTGATCTTATCTTAAGATTGAATCCAACGGAATAATTGTTTGGTGTGTGAAAGCGAGAGGGTCCGAATTGAAGACTGGGAATTCACGTGTTTTGAATGGAAAAAAATACGACGATCCACGAGACCAGAGATCATGTCACAATCAAACATACGTATTCAATCCAAGTTCTATTTCGAAATCCAATAAAAAAAAAAAAAAAATCAGAACAACTTGTAATAAATTGTAATAAACTCAGTTACCCAGATAATGTGGAGTAGAAATTAAGTTGAAAAGTAGACAAAAATTAATAGGAAATGTGAAAAGTTATGGAATTAATGTCCAGGTTTGAACACAGATCTCTTCAAAGGGGGCACATTTAGGTAAACACGAAAGAACAATTTAAAATATTCTAATACCCTCTAACAACCTTCTGCTATGAACTATAACCAAACCAGACGCTACTCCACTAGATGGCTCCAAGCCAATTGGAAATTAGAAGTAAAATACTATTGAAATCAGAAATACAATTAATAAAATAATATTTGGATTTAGCACATCCAATAATGCTATGACCCAATGGCTAAACTCCAAGACTCATTTACTAACTATCCTTTCCTTTGTAAATCATTTTTTATTTTTAAGATAATACCCACAACCGGCCCACGACCCTTCTTCACTCCTCACGACATTCACTTTAGTTCCTTTTCAACTCATCACTTCACTTTAATTAACTCTAACTCCCCTTTAGCTGCTGTGTGACACGACTTGAATTTGACAACATGTCGAAGATTGGTTAGGTTTTGAGTGACCTTTTTTTTTTTTTTTTTCAAGTGACGATATATGCTGAATGGTATATTTTTAAGTAACAACTGAGAAGTAATTAACTTTTAATTTGGGCAGAAGTTTGGTATTGGAAAGATTTTAGTCTGTTTTTCATAATAGGTTGGTCGCATTGATATATCAATGCCCGGCCGTTCAATGCATGATTTTTGGGTGGAATGAGTTTTCCAAATTGGTTTGGAACAAGAGTAATGCTAATCATCATTTCAATTTTCATCATCCTTCCATTATCTCATGATATGACATTAGATGATTAGAGATTATTTATTATATTTTATTTGTAAACATATCATCTAATACCACATCATGAGATGTTAAAATGATGATAAGAATTAAAATGATGAATAAATTTTTTCTTGGAACAAAATTCCTCCAACACATCAATTAAAAAAAGTAAGCCTTGCATGTGGAAAGAACATGCTTTTTTAAACGTTTTACGTTAAATTAGTCATATGTCATTTTGTTAAAAAAATCTACTCCTCAGAAGGGTGGGCAGCGGGGCCCGTTCACCCTGCTCCGCTTCTAGCCCCCCTAGCAGGGGCAGGGGCAGGGGCGGCACTTATATATTTTATTATATAAATATATATTTATAAATGTTTATTATTTGTATTATATATATAGTAATATGTATTAAGTAGAACTTTTATTTAATATTTTGTGTAAGTTATAGTGTATTAAGGTGACACTTTTATAAATTGTCAAGACAATACAAGAGTATCACATTGTTTAAGTATAAGACTTGTTTTGTGAAGGTAATCTATAAAAAGGTTACCCTACTACACTACAAATTATATAAATATACATTAACAAATTCAAAAAATACATAATTTTTAAATTATAGTCATATTTACAAATTTAAAATTATAATTTGGGTTCAAAATTGTATTTTTGATCACTTTAGAATCCATGAAAATTTTTTTACCTTAATAAACTGTAGTCGATTATTGAAATGGGCGAGAAGCAGGACGGATTGGGAGTCTGTCCCAGCCCATGGCATGCAGGGCGAGGTACTCTACCCTCGGAATGCAAGGACGGAGGGCAGGGAAAACCCCACCCCCGACTCATACGAGGCGTGAGGCGAGGAGGGACTACCCGCACCGTATGAACATGTAACAATTTTTTAAATGAGTCGAAGGAAATTTTCTCTAACCCAGATTGAAAGAAAAATTTGTCCGTCATGAGTTTGCAGCGAAAAAAAAAACCATCCGGAGTGGTAGCTGGTGTCGGGTTATTAAAGATCGTGCTGGATTAATTAGATTGGAATCATTAATGAAATAACGACTCTATCATCACCACATATAACTATGCATAGGAATAAATTAATGCTTTATTCAATATTATAAAAATACTTGACAAATATTTCATCGAGAAGTGCTTGTTCTACAAGATCTTACGAAAACAAATTTAGAAATTGATGCAGTTCGATATAAAAGGTCAGATCTATTTTATAAGAAAAATAATTTTATAATCTGATATACAATATAAAACTATATCAATTTATAAATTTATTTTTATATAATTTTTTTTATACACCAAATATTTCTATATTTTATATCCACCTTGATTAGAGCTCAAAAAATTCCCTTTTTCATTTGATTCCCAGTATCTGGGCCATGCAGCTTCCCTCTTTGTGGCCGAATTCGATAGCCCACTAAGAGGATAGGTGCTGGGCCCAGCTGTCTCATGCAGGTGGATCCAGTGCGGACTATGCACAAGGAGAGGAGGCCATCTACCCAACGCCGATGTAATCCCTAATTTCAAGCAACTGGATAATGTCTCAGTAAATAAGTGTTAGCAGATTCTGTTATAATTAACAATTTAACCTTAGGCAGGTGGCAGCCATACTCTCTCATACGTTGAATTCTCGAATTTGGGCTTTTACTAAAACAGATAACCTTTTACGGGAAACCCAAAGCCGAACATATTAATATAAATTAATATGTATATTAATAATATATATTAATATTTTTAGTCATAGTACTCGTTGAAGTAAAATATTTCAAGTGGCCTATTGATCTATTAACCACTAATTAAATGAGAGTGTCTTAAAATTTGTCACATCAAGTATGACATAGGATGACAAGATTAATTAAAGTAATTATCATTTTAAGTGATTGACAATATATATCTAAAAGGAAAACTAACATTGCTCTTTTGTGAATATCAATGGGTGCAAGCTTTTAGTTAGCTCGCCGAGATAAGCACAAAGCCGATCGAGCAATAATAATGGTGAGACCCAACAGAACACTTTTAGGTCATAACCACTTTTAACTCCATTAGGTTAGGTCAATCCAAATCTCATCATGGTGCATTTGCTAACCAATTGATTAAGCATTTCATCTGATCTCTGCATTATGCTTTCCCCTATCCCTTGTCATACACTTAACCAACTAACACTCCCACCAAACCTACTTTGCTAACCTCTCTGGCTCTGGCCTTGCACCTAAAGGAAAGAAAAGCCCAAGAGCAATCATTTTAAACTGGATGAAAGTTTCAACTAAGGTGGGTGAAGCTATGCTTCTAGGTAGTTAAGTTCCTGCCTTTCCCTTTCATTCCTTTGAATACTAGAAAAAACACTCTTCATTTTCTCCTCTAGTCGATCTCCACTCGGTTATAAGTGGAAGGCGTTTTGCATGCTTCTTCTTGGCTGTAAGGAATTAGAAAAAACAGTAATTAAAGGCCTACGGAAATGACCACAGCCAGATTTATCAAGTGTGTGACTGTGGGGGATGGCGCAGTGGGAAAGACGTGCATGCTCATTTCCTATACCAGCAACACCTTTCCGACGGTATGATTGATCTTCATCATTTCTGGCTCTCACCGTAGAAAGCAGTACGTGCTTATCATGTTCTTTCTTTCTTTTTTGCAGGATTATGTTCCAACGGTATTCGACAACTTCAGTGCCAATGTTATCGTGGATGGTAGTATTGTGAACCTTGGCCTATGGGATACTGCAGGTCATGATTCCACCACTCTCAAATGCTACTTTATAAGGAATTGAATGGTCTCTGATCTGAGTTAGCATACATAATTTTGTGCATTACAGGACAGGAAGATTACAATAGGCTAAGGCCTCTAAGTTATAGAGGAGCTGATGTGTTTCTGTTGGCCTTCTCTCTCGTCAGCAAGGCCAGCTATGAGAACATCTCCAAAAAGGTTTTGGTTTTTGTCTGTTTTTCCATGTTTTCTTCAACCCAAGATCTCTCTCCAATCTGTGAGTCGACATTGAAATGATAATTGGATTCGTGTCTTGCAGTGGATCCCTGAGCTCAAGCATTATGCCCCCAACGTGCCAATTATACTTGTGGGCACCAAACTTGGTAAGACAATGTAATTTTAGAACCATAAGTTATTTTCATATGACAAAGTACTGTTCCATATTGGTTACATCTCCATGTCTTCTCTGTTGATTATTCGAAATTCTGATAATTTGATCCGAAAATTGTTATCCAAATTTCGTGCTTCCTCTGCCTTAGGAGCTTCTAGTCATCGATTCTCCGTCGGTTCTTTTAGTACTCCAAGTAGTACATTTGGAATGCAAATCATACCTTTTCTATTTTTTACAACCGGCCAGTAATTAAAATCGTTAAAAACTTAGCAGAACTTCCCATTTCGTCGTAATTTTTACTTTTCCTTTGATCCTGATCATCTAATTTTTTCAACTCTAAATATATATCAAGTGCTTATTAGACAACGTATATCTGCAGATTTAAGAGAAGACAAGCAGTTCTTGTCTGATCATCCTGGAGCAACACCGATAACAACTGCTCAGGTATGCGCAAATCATTTCATTAAAGCTATTTTTTTACAGTCATTTTAGTAAGATATCTGTTGGTTTAACATGAGATATTTGATCATGATTAGGGTGAGGACTTGAAGAAAATGATCGGCGCAGTCTTCTACATAGAGTGCAGTTCCAAAACTCAGCAGGTACAAACCTATTTCCTGAATAATCTGCCCAAATAAGTATGTTAAAAATGGCTAAAATATTTACCAGAGCAGTATCAATCAGAACTTCAAGAATCCCAATGCGAAGTTACATAAATAAGACTGACCTCTGTTTGTTTCTGGTAAAAATATTGCTTGAACGACAACTTTTACAGATCTTGCTAATTTTAAAGTCTCTCTGATCGTTTCTGGATTTTTCAGAATGTGAAGGCCGTGTTTGATGGCGCCATAAAGGTTGCTTTGAGGCCACCGAAAACAAAGAAGAAACCACGCAAGCAAAGAACGTGTGCTTTCCTCTAGCGGCCAATACGAAATCGATCATGATTAATATCACTTGTAATCTATATTTTTGTTTCTCTTAATTGTTATATACTTTTCTAATACGTATAAGCTCAGTCTGGAGCAATGGGACATTTTTTGGGAGGACGTTTCCAATCAATATATATATCTATATATATATATATATATATCCACATTGTTTTATATATATGCCATATGAAATTAGTATAAGCAGTATTAAGTTGATCATTCTTTTTGTTAATGGCAAAAGAATTCCTGACTTTGCTTTTATATTTATATTGTACGAGACCAATACTGATTTCTATGAATATATATATATATATATACATATATATATATATATATATTAATTATTTAGGTTTCGAAATCCAGACTTCCATTTAGAAAGCTGGGAGTTATGCCAACCATACTATTTTTATGAATATTGATTGGCCGGTTCCTAACTCATTTAGAAAACTTTTTTCGATCATCATTGATCTTTTAGCTTCATCCTTAATTATCAATTAATGGAGCCACCACATGCAATATGTATGTAATATTATAGGGTAATGAAGGGTACTCATGTACCTATCCCCTAACCAAAAATAGGTAAATCAAATGAATAAATCATTCTCAAGTTTTAATAATATCATCTTATAAATCTAGGCTAGCTGATCTGTCCAAAGCATAAAATTTGAACAGGCATTTTTAATTATATGATCGATATCTGTTTAAGTCGTACTTATCTAGATTTCTCAACCACATCATGTGATGTGTACTCAAGTACTACTAATAACAATATTATTTAACACCAAGTATATTTTCTTCTAACACACAAACACACACATATAATTCCCTACCGGCAATGGATCTCAAGCCACTCCCAATACAGTGCGAACGGTTGACATTCTTTCCATTTTATTTGTTCTTTTCCTAAGAGCTAACCTTCCCAACATTCAACTTTCGATTCGGTTTGCCTTGGTATATATGATCCCGACACAATAATATAATGTAGTCTTTCGAACTTGGATTTGTTTATAATATTGGGAGTAAAGGATATTGTAAACTAATTAGCTCTTAACAAGAGTGATTCGATGCAGAACTATTTCATCATCATCAAGGACATGATACATACACACACATATATATTGCTCGAAATATAAATGATAAAAAGTTGTTTCCATTAAGGGGGGAATTACAATATTGGATAAGTAATTCTAATCCCAAATAGATAGGCTCGTCAAGCCGATGGATTGAATTTTTTATTTTCTTTAATTAATGATTAGTGAATTCGTATTTGGACCTTATTTAGTTTGCAAAACTTCATGAAGGATATACTGTACATACTATATATATTTGGACCTTATTTAGTTTGCATGTGCATTGTGCACCAAATTCCAGCATTTAATTGCAGCATGTTGTGCATTTACTGCTTGCACGTTCTCATTTAGTCAATGCTAGCTAGCTGTTGGCGCAATTTTTGCTAAGACACACATACCCATTTCCTGTTTGCATTAGATTAATATCATCATTTATTGTTATCATGTGCGGGACGTTCAACATTTAAAGAAAGAAAAGGTCTTGTATGTTCAGATCAGTTTTCCTTGGTAATCATTAATTCCCAAGTTGCCTGCATGCTTAGCTAATTAATTAGTTTAGTAGAGGATTACTATGTAGATAGTGACGACTGATCTAAAGAGTACGCATCTTTGTCTTGAGTCTAACAATAAACAACGTGGATAACTTAATTGGTTTCATTTCTTCATGTTAAGGACAATAATTCCCTTTTAGCTACATATTAAAAAAATAAATAAAAAATCTAAACTGGATCGAATAGAATGATTAACCATTGACATCATGTGCATGCAGAAGTATATAGCTAGCTAGCGCGCGCGCAGCAGAAATGCAGAATCAGCATCGATCCCTGGTTCCATGTCTGGCAAGCTGATAGAAAAAAACTATTTTTTTCCTGATATCATGAACAATATTATATATATATATATATATATATATATATACATGCGCGCGCGCGCACACACACCAGGGCATTTACATTCATATTGTGGCATGCCAATTCCAAGGCCACATATACCAGTACATTTACATAATTCACATAGTCCATGTGGATCCTCGTTCAAGTCCAACCATAGAACCTGATCCATTTGTGTGCTATTAAAAAACGATGGATCAGGTAGCTCTTTCAAAATTAAATGACAAAACTAACTACCTTCATTAACTTTCCATTAATTAATACCTTTATTAGCAAAAATCCCAAACCTTTATCTGCTTGTGATCAGTGTGAAAGAGACAGAAAGGGTGTAGATCAGTATTGAGTAAGGCATAGTTTGTTTTTTCATATCTCTCAATTNTAATATTATGTATAGATTATTTTTCATCTATTAAATATTCTCTAAACGATCAGCTGCGTAAAATATGAATAGAAACTAAGATGATAAAATTTTTAAAATAAAATAAAAAATATGAATAGGCTGGTGAAAGTGAAACAGCACGCCCCCAGTAGAGCGAGTGACATGGGGGTGAACACTATACAAACGCGGACCAAAACTGTCTGTTTCCAACCATATGTTTGGTGTTGTACTACACGCTCTTTCTTGACTTTGTCGTCTTCGCCCTTTGTACTACCTGCCTCTCTCTCTGGCCTCTCAAGTAGTACAGAACCTACGAAGATTTCTCTCTATACATATAACAAAGTTGAGAATGTAGAAAAATCCCGTATATCCTCGCACTCGCAATGCCTCGCTTCTTCCTCTTCCTCTCCCTCCTCCTCCTCCTCCTCCTCTCCGCCTCTGCTCACAGCGGCCACGACGATGGCGACAGCGACGCAATCGACCACGACCTTGACCTTCGCTCCAGGCCTTTGATACTGGCTAAGATATGGTGCTTGATAATTATCTTCATAGCCACTTTCGTCGCCGGCGTTTCCCCCTACTTCTTCAAGTGGAACGAGGGCTTCTTGACTCTCGGGACTCAGTTTGCTGGTGGTGTTTTCTTGGGCACGGCGCTGATGCACTTTCTCAGCGACGCCAACGAGACTTTCGAGGACTTGACAACAAAAGAGTACCCGTTTGCTTACATGTTGGCTTGCGCCGGCTACTTGTTGACCATGCTTGCGGATTGTGTTATCTCCTACGTGTATGGCAAGGGAAACGGTGCTGGGTCCCGTGCTGCTGATCTCGAGCATCAAGGTATGTCCCTGTTCATCAAAATTTTTTTTTTTTTT
>QEOY01005560.1:32880-66139 GCA_003123805.1 Juglans sigillata | reverse complement strand
CCAATGGCAGCATGACATCAACTCATGTGACCGAGGTCCTAACACTTCAGGTATAACAAAATTTGGATTTGGCTAAACCATCATTCGTTCAAAGTTATACACTTTCCATCTGTTTTCTTGCTCCTTAACATTTTTCCAGTGTAGATCTCGGAAGCTAATAATTTTTAATGGAAGTTCACTACAACTAATTGGCAAAACACGTTCTCATTTTTGAGAATTTGGGGGTAATATGAGAAGTTAAATATTAGCCAATACCTTTAAATTTTAAGATTTTCATCTAATTGATGAAGACAACAAAAAATGATTTATTTATCTTGGGATGGAAGGACGCATCGTGTTCTATATACCGATCGATATGACCTGTTCACCTGGGGATGATTTATTACAATTACAATATAACCCCAAAAGTTGAGGAAGCTCTCATGGATTTAGGAGCTCAGTTGTCTGCATTAATTTTTTTTTTTTTTTTGAATAGTTCCTGGGTGTGAGCAAGAGCGGAGTCCGGAGCCAAAGCCTAGATGGAATCCAAAACCAGAGCAAATTCGCATACTAGAAGCAATTTTCAACTCTGGCATGGTGAACCCTTCAAGGGACGAGATACGAAAGATCAGAGCTCAATTGCAAGAGTATGGTCAAGTAGGTGATGCCAACGTTTTCTACTGGTTCCAGAACCGGAAATCAAGAAGTAAGCACAAGCTCCGCCATCTCCAAAACTCAAAAAACCAGTCCCAGCATACCCAAAACAATCTTCCAATTAATTCTCTTGCTGCCGCCATAAACGCACCTTCATCCTCATCATTCTCTTCCGAAAAATCATCTCCTAAAGCACCCCAAATGATGACCACCTCCAAGCGCGCCTTTCCAAATGTTACGGACGCTTCGAATTCTCCAACAGCCTCGGTTAACCATACCTTTTTTCAGTCCCGCGGAGAAAATTTACCCGAACCTTTCTTCTTCCCGGTGCAACAGATCACAGGAGATCAGGTGCACCATAACGTAGGAACAGCTAGTTTCAATCAAGGGTTTTGCTTTCCTGAACTATCAAATGCCGTTCAGGTACCTGGACATGACACTGTTGGGCCTTGCACGAGTCTCTTGATCAGTGAGATAATGAACCATGGGGATTCAGAGAAAAGTCTAGAAGATGAGAAAGCCATGAAGTTTTTCCATCATCAGCAGAATTACGCTGTGACCACTCATCCAATTACTCACACAACTGCGGTCTCTCCCTCTACTACAGCTACTAATTATACTGGTACTGTTTCATCCCCCATCGATCAAGTTCAAGGTAAAAAGTTAAAAACTTCAATCTGTTTGGATATTGCATGATTCTACACACAAGTTTCCCTCTCACTGAATTACCATTTCCACAATGGGATCAGTGAAAAATGAAGTATTTTTCAAATGGCATAACTCGATTAACAGATAAGTTCAAAGAAAACCAGGAGCGTTGCAAGATATTTTTCATGCCCTTGTTAACCTTGTTAATTAATTATATATAATTAATATAAAAACATATATGATATACCACTAATTCCACTGACATTAGATATTGGACATGATTGACGTATGAAAGTTTAATTGGTACACACACGGTGCAGGACATGTTTGTCATATTAGTTAGGACTACAAATTTCGTGTTTTGGATCCGGGATTTACGATCTGTGTCTAGACAGACGTATGCATGGCTTGGCAGCAGTCTCTCTTGGTTGACCTACTGCGTCAGTTTTATACATACGAATTTGAGAAGAGGATTCGGTGCTGGCAGGTGTTGGGGAATCGGGTGCAGTTGGCACTGGTGGTCCGGCTAAATCGACGGTGTTCATTAACGAGGTGCCCTTCGAGGTGGCCACGGGGCCCTTCAACGTGCGAGAGGCTTTTGGCGATGATGCGGTGCTGATTCACTCCTCGGGTCAGCCCCTCATCACTAACGAGTGGGGTGTCACCCTCCAGCCANGCCCTTCGAGGTGGCCACGGGGCCCTTCAACGTGCGAGAGGCTTTTGGCGATGATGCGGTGCTGATTCACTCCTCGGGTCAGCCCCTCATCACTAACGCGTGGGGTGTCACCCTCCAGCCACTTCTGGACGGCGCATTTTACTATCTGGTGCGCGCCTTCGCTTTCAATTAACTAAGAAGCTGCTAGCTTGGTTAAGTGCGTGTGTGAAACTTGTTTGATTGGTACTTGATCAGAATGTTGTTGAGGTTCGACAATAAAAGAATATAGTTGCCTGACAACGCCATGTTGAAGCTTGTGATCAGCTTGTGTGTTACGTACCTTCCTTGTGCATGTGAACTGTAAAAGCTTTTTATTTTGGTATCAAAATCTTTTTATTGGGTTGCAGATTTAGAAGTATGGAAGCTGAAAATATGGACTGGCTGTTATGGCTAGCTATGGTTCCTGACTTCCTGCGTTGTCTAAAGAAGAAGCGCTTCTCTTTTCTTTATTTATGAGTTTTGAAATTAGGCATTTGTGAGAAGTCTGAGCATTAGGGGTCTTTGGATAACATGAAATTTGTGGACCAGTACCGTGTGATGCTTCTTTTTCAAAACAATATAAATGGAATACATATGTTCTTTTTTAACACACGTAAGGTAATCATGAGATTACAAATTAATGAACAGTAAACAGGTGGAACTTCTACTCCTTACTATATAATTTATGCATCCTATGTCCCTATAATTTGATCCATGCAGCTCTTATATATTTTGAGACTACTTTTGGGAAGTACTGTTAATGATCGACATTTAATGTTGTAATCATTGAAATTACAATTACTGGATATAATTAATCTCAATACACTACAAGAAAAATAAGCTTTTGTGATTATTTAATTGCGATGAAAATGTTATTTGTGATCAAAACAAACTCATTTTAACTGTAAATAGTCATTTTGCAGTAATTAAATGGCCATAAATAAATAGTTTTCTTGTAGTGATATTCCATATATATATATAGGGCGTAGGCCAGCATATAATTTTATCGAAAAATGATACACATACAACCTTATATATATGTATCCACACCGCGTACATATATATAATATGGATGGGTGCATGCAATCGATTTGAACTTATTTTTCTATTAATCTTGAAGACTTCAAACTGGTTTTTAAGTTCTTGAAGCAGGGGGTTTGTCATTTGTGGACTATCTTTTGAAGTGAAAATATTTTATTTTTTAGATGAATATTATTATTTAGTTTTTAACTTTTAAAGTGTAAAAANTTTTGAAGCAGGGGGTTTGTCATTTGTGGACTATCTTTTGAAGTGAAAATATTTTATTTTTTAGATGAATATTATTATTTAGTTTTTAACTTTTAAAGTGTGAAAAAATTGCATTTCAATAATTAAGAGAACGTAATACACACACACACGTAAGCATAAATACAAATTTAACCCACATTAAAAGTGTCTTAATCGATCTGAACTATGCAACATTAATGAGGAAAAAAACTTAATAGGATTGGAACTTATTTGAGAGTGATCTTAAGAAATGTAATAAGGATGATTGTTTCATATATAATATAATATATATACTAGACTGACTGATTGATCCAATTATATATATTTTTATGCATAGTTTATAAAAACAAGTACTATATACATTATATATGTAAGTTAAATGGAATGTTCCTCTGCTATGCAAATATGCATATAATTTGGATGCAATTGATCATAAATACCATATAGCTATTGCGATCGAATTACCCATGCACCACAAGTTCTTATTATCTATAGAAAATTAACATAACGTGATCAGACATTCTTCATTTTCTTGTCAGAATTGTAAGATCTCTAATAATTAAGCATCTATAAACACTACAACAAATTTTAGTTTTATGGACAAACTGAATTTCGTCCCTAAAAGTAATTATTGATCCCTAAATTTCTTCTCAAAACATTGATGACTTGATAAATTCGTTCGAATGTCTAAATATATATCCGTTCGAACTGAATCTTCTGTGATGAATAAGATTGTCTGAAAAAGTCCAAACCGTTTGAACGGTCAAAAAATCTGTTTGAACAGACAAATCTTGGCCAGGAAATACTTTATGTTGCTGGGGAAAGTTCAAAACCTTTTGAACTTAAATTGTTTGGTTCGAACAGTATAGATTTGGTGGCAAAATCTGGCGGGAAGGTTTCAAGATCGTTCAAACGACACATATTTAGTTCGAACATATTCGAACACCACATTTATGCATTCAAACGTATAGTTTGAGGGGCTTAGGACGTTGCGTGAAGCCATCATCAACATCATCATCCTCTTCTAGAGCTAGATCGAATGACAACAAGACTAATAATTAGAGGAAGCAACACTTGAGATAGAACGATTGAGGTTTAATGAAAAAGAGTTACCAACTCAATTATATCAAGCAGCGGATTTAGATGCGAGATTAGAAGAGAGACTGCAATTGAATAACCAAAAAATGTTTGAACATTTACAGTCAATCGTGATGTCCCAAAACTCTATGTCACCACCACAATCTTAAATTTTATTTTTTTTTCTTTAATTGTCTTTCTATTATGATGTTCCAAAAAATTTGAACAATTGTGATGTTTGAATTACAATTTCTGTAATATTAGTATAGTATATTTTATTAAATTTTGTACTGCATGATTAATACCGCTTGAATAGTAAATAACCTGTTCGAATAGTCAGTTACCATTTATGAATCTATTCGAACAAAAACAGACTCATTTAAACACGAAATAACACATTTGAATGACAACCGAGAAATACAGTCCGTACATCCATTCGAACAATAAAATATTTATTCGAACAACATTAATATGCAAAATCTCATTCGAACGGAAATAATTTCAAAAATAAACATTTTGTTCGAACGAACATAATTTATGTTCGAACACAAGTCATTTGAAAACTTCATTGGTTTGAACGCATAAAATATGTTTGAGTACTCAATCCGTTCGAACAAGATCAAATATAGTCATTTGTTCGAATGAACATTTCTTATAGTTAGAACAGTAAGTGTCAGTTCGCACTGATATTATTCCATTCAAATGTATTATTGAGACAAAAATTTGTTATCTTAAAAAAAATACCCGTTCGAACAGGTTCAATTGGTTCTGCCCCAATTTTGTCCCTAAAAATCATTTTTTAAGATGAAAATTAAAAACCTTTTGAGACAGTCTTTTTGAGAAAAAATAGAGACGAAATTTTTTCGTTTCCAAAAACAATTAGGGATGAAAATTGGATTTTTTGAGACAAAATAATGTCTCAAAAAACCTAATCTCTTGTAGTGAAATTTTCCACATGACCAAATAAGATATTACTTACTCGTGTTCAAATTCATCCAAAATACGATTGTGAATTCTTGTAAGCTAATTAAATGTTAACATCCCCGTGAATTCTGACTCCAAATTAGGTAGAATCAAATATTTTCGTTGGTAGAGGCCAAGTAATCAAAACTTTTTATTAATTCTATCAAAATAATTATTTTTTGTTAAAATAAATTAATTGTTGTCACAAATAATTATTTTTAATATAAATAACTCGTCATAAATATTTTTTTTTTCTAAAGCGTTTGAAACGAAAAAGAAAAAGGAAAAACTTGTGTTAAAATTGTTAGAGCATTGGCATTGGTCTATGCATATCCATATCTAAAGTCATATTTGGATAATATGACTCTAAAATCATCCACATTGGCTTATGCATATCTATAAATTTGGCTACCTATGAACAGTTGTTATCTAAATTTTGATAACAACTATTCACCCTACATATTATATTTTAATAATTAATTCTCTCTCCTCCCACTCTCTCTTACACATTCTTTTCATTTTCTCACTCCTTCAACAACAACAAAAAATTCACTTGCACATTCATTTTATTATTATAATATATTATATGTTTTTTTTTATTTTATTATATTTTTAATATATTATTATTAAAAAATTATATTTTTTATTATTATATTTGTATTATTAATGTCAAATGTATGTAGTGGATGTTAATTGTAAAATATATATAAAAAAATGGATTTTAGCAAAAAAGTAATAATAATAAAATAATAATATTTTATTATTATTTTGTTTCAAATATACATAAGCAAATGTAAAAATTTTACTTAAATGGTAAAGTAGATATGTAAAAGAGGTAATTTTACATATGCATATGCATAAACCAATGCTAATGCTCGAAAGAAAAAGCTATCCACTTCCAAGCAAGTTGGTATGATTTTGTTCCAAATTCCAACTAATCTCGAGAGTTCAAGTCTTCAATGAGTTTCGAGTACAAATGTATGATTTGACGGCTATGCATGTCATTCATGACTCTTTAAGGTAGTTTTTTATATTGACTCCTACACAATGGTAAAAAAGAATATTATTGAAATAATCCACATGTGAATGAAAACTCCAACGTAAGGTAATAATATTAACAGAATAAAATCTCAATTACAAAAATAACATTTTTATCTGTCAAAAATGTAAGTTTGCCAAAAATAACAGGGAAAAAAAAATCTCAATTGCATAGATCAATTCTTTAGAAAGTTAAAATATAGTAACTCTACATTTTTATCTGTCAATTAAGTGCATGCTTTGTAGGAAGCGAGTGATGGATATAGTAAGACAAGCTGTAAAAGCAAGAAATGAAGTGACCGAAGACATTACAGGCCATAGCTTAGAGCAAAGTCCAAATTATTAATAATTTTAATAATTTTTTTAATATTTTACAAAGACATTCCATATATTAATTAATAATTTAATTTTTACTGTCCAAACAAATTGTTTAACATGAAGAATAAAGGAAGAGAAAGTGAATACTTTTTAATAAAATATTATTTTGATTGGCAAATAGTAACTCACCAAATATGATTTTAGTTTTCCATTTACTGTAACTCATAACTTGACTTGAAGTGATTTGGTTAATCCAATGCATCTAATTTTGGAAAAATTTAATCAAAATTTAGACTTGGCTGGCATTTGGCTAGTCCAATGCAAGTGCTCGCTAGCTAACCTCAATGTCAACGTGCATGCATGTTTAATTCATAGAGGTGTACATATTAAATTAATTTGGTAACAACTTTTAAATATTTAAGTTTCAAGCAAGTATGAATAATCTATGTACAATTAAATTATTTGATATTTATTAATCAAATATAAAATGTATGACATTATTAATAATTATGCAGTCTAAAGAGTAAAGTCTAAATTAGTAAATAGTAACTATCAACATCATAAATATAATTATAGTTAAATATTTTTTTAATGAGTTAGTTACATAATTTACATTAATAATTAATTTAATTTTAAATTTTAGTAATTTAAATAATTTTTTTATTAATTTATTTACAAAAAAAAATGAAACATAATAAAAATAATAATGAACCTGACCGAACGGATTGGTCCCTAGCTATAGATGTTCGGTCCAATCCGAAAAAATGCCATCACCTCAGACCAGACTGATCTACACCTCTACTAATTTGGAGGGGATTGAAGATTAAATTTATAATTATATATGGATATGGCCAGTTGTGATGATCTGCTCCATAACTAATGCTTGAACAAAATGCCCAATGCATTATTAAGACGTTGTCTTATTATTAGGGTTTTGTCTTATAATAATTAGACGTAGTTAGCTAGTCATGACTGCAAGTAGAGTACTATATATTAATAATTTTCAATATTATCATGAATACGAGAGCTATCAATAAAATTAAGATATTTTAAAAAAATAAAAAATAAAAAAGTTATTATGAACAGTTGTGATCTGAAACCGATCGAGTACGTACGTTAAATGAGAAATTAACCTATGTTTTCTGCTGATCTGAAAAATATACGATCAGAAAGGAGTGGTTGTAAATTGTAATTGGTCACAAATGGACAACTTTGTTTTAGTGGAACTGCAGACCATGATCATGGATTATATATTTATTTACGTGCACAACGGTGCCAACAGTACTACTTGTATAGTTCTCTACTACATGACTCGGATTTGATTGAGGCTGAGCGATTTGGATATATCAGAGGGATGTCTGTCAAGAATCCCTCACTTCTAATTCACTGTGCCCATACTGTGCGTTGCAGTGTTTTGCATAAGAGAAATGATATTTGCAGTCGTGAGCGTGCAGTCGCCGTGCAGTCACTTTGAAAAAAGTGAATAAATAAGGGACCCACCTGAAAAGAAATTAATTTTTTAATAGTGGACCCTACTCTTTTTCAAAGCGACTGTACGGCGTTTGTCCATTCCACGACTGTATGTAGCATTACTCTTTGCATAAACCATGCATGCATCGTCACCTATATCTGATCATAATCATGACCCAATTACCAAAACTGAAAACCCCTGATGATCTCTCAACAACTTTTACCAGAGGTGTTTGGGATTCCCGGCCTGAGAATAGAGTTTCAGCTAAAGACGTGGGGATGTCTGTTTGGAGTACTGGAAATAGTTTCGTGTGGCATACGTTCATTGGGTGTATTTTCGTCTGTGTTTCCGACCGAGGGATTAGTTTTTGGGACAGTCATGATCTTGATGGGATTGTTCTTGATCTTTGATTCTTTCTCTTTTTTTGAGCGGTCAAACTAGAAGGTGAAACAGTATTTTATATATATATATTAAAATAATAAATTTGATGTGAGAGACCTTAAGTAGAGTACTACTGCGTAGGTGCAAATGGCAATAGAAGCAAGCTGGATATAATTACAAAGTTACGTACAATATTGAGGTACGCTTACAGGAAAAAAGTGTCTGTGATAGTGATCACATCACACCTGAAATTAACATCGGTACTTGTATAATGGCCAGAGGCACACACACACATCAACGCTGGCTCTTCCGTGCAACCTTGACTTTTTTCTCTGGCCTTTTGACACCGTTTCTGTTCAGTTTTCTTGAACGAATCATTTTCAGTTCCTCCTCCCAAGTCCTTGGCACACAACGGGAGCTTGTTCCTGGCCTTGCCCTGTTGAGACTCGATGGCAATCCGGAGAAGGGGATGTCAGCCTTCTTTTACTTTTTTTTTTTTTTCTTCTTCTTCGCTATATATAGATCTGGCCATTTTTAGCCGTCCCAAAATGCCGGCATACCATCCCATGCCATCCCCTTAGTGATATTCTCCACCACCATCATTCCTCCTCCATCTTATCGTGTGCAGCTTGAGACCACAAGCCGTATGTGGGTCTCAAGACGTGATAATGAATTTCTTTTACCATTTGACATTATTTCATGAGATCAGTGACTTGCCCCTTCAAAACTTATATAGATAAAGTACACGTATACACATGTTATGGAGTTCCTTACAGTTTTTAAAAAATAATAAAATAATTTTTTATGATAGTTTATACGGAAATCGACGTCAGAGATATTGTGAATGTGTCAATAAATAAACCTCTAATAAAATTTTTTTTAGGCATTATACATACCTCGTTGTAGTTTATTTTTAAGACTAAAATTCAAAATTTTAAAAAATTTAAAAACCTCTCATTTTATTATTACAATTTTATTAAATTCTAATACAAAATAAAATAAGCAATTCAATTTTTTTAAATTTTAAAATAAAAATAATATTAAAAAATATATTTTAATAATATTTTATTAATTTTTTTAATTTTAATCTCAAATTATTTCATCTCATCTCAATACTCAAAAAAACAAACGAGATCCTTTGAAGTTTACTAAATCCTTGGAGCCCAAAAATCTACAGACCGAAGTCCATGTCGTGCAGTAAGTCATTAACCCAAATGATTTGGGTGAAGCTTTGGGCCTAGTCATTAAGCTCTTGGGCGGCAGAACACAATGCCAGGCTTTATATAAAGGAAAATGTTAAGTAATTTTCTGATTTTGTCCTTTGACTGTTGGTGTATTTTAATTTAATTTTTAATTTTTTTAATATTAAAAAAAATTAACATTGAAAGAGTGTATTTTTTAAAAATATTTCTGAATATAATTAAAAAATATTTAAAAGAAAAAAAAATAAAAATACATTAGAGACACATTCAGCGATACATGGACGACCCTAGCATTGTCCTTATATGAATACATTTTTCCGATCAATCATTCCTTGATACCCCTTGGATTATATAAACTCCTTGGATATACAAAATCTTAATTAGATGATTATGATGAGGCCCTTTCAGGTGCTAATGGATCTTATTTTAAAGGGAGGAGTTACCTTTGTATTTGAGACTTTTTCGTACTTGTGATGGGCTTTTTTGCAAAGGCTTTACCGGTGTCGGGCATACAATTCCCGGACCTTAAGAAGAAAGTATTCCTCAACAAACACGAATCAAAGACATGACATTTTATAGACTGTATTAATGTACAAGTTTGAAATAAATAAATTTTATAAGAATAGTTTATAAAAAGCATAGATTCCATTAAAAAATAATAAGTATTTTTTTACACTTCTTTTAAGATGCGGTCTACTTTTTTAACAAATGGGTTGCGCAGAATTTATCTATTTGATATTTGTGTAAGGTCTATTTTACCCATCATCCCTGTACTATATACCACACATGATTTTTATTTATTTATTTTTTATTCNATTGTGCAGAATTTATCTATTTGAGATTTGTGTAATGGCTATTTTACTCATCATCCCTATACCATACACCACACATGATTTTTATTTATTTATTTTTTATTCTTGTTAAACTAAATAAATTCTAGATTTTCTACTCATCATCCATACACCACATATTTGATAAGAGAAAAAAAAAATTATGTGTGGTGTGTAGTGTAGGAATGATGATTAGAATTTTTCTTTGTATAAATCATTTATCTTTATCGATGTATAGCCTATCGATGATTGATTACTCTGTCATATGTAATGGCCAAGGAGCTTTACTACTCATCATCTCATACAATACACTTATTTTTATTTATTTTTTAATTTTTTTGATTTAATTTCTCCTAAACTAATTGAGTTATTCTACTGATCATCCATACACATTTTTTAAGGGAAAGAAAAAATTTAAAAAAATCCTAGGTATTAGGTTGTGTGTGGTGTGAAGATAATGAGTATAATTTTCCAATGTATGAGATTCGAATGAGACGTTAATTATAGAATCCAAACCACTAAATGTATCGGTCGTTATTACATGTGAAATTGTTAATTGGATCGACAAATCCAACCCACTCTAGAAGGGATATTTAGGGCCCCGGAGGGATAAACCCATGTATTGGAGAGCCCAAATTTGAGGCTTCAAGAATCGGGGTTAGTTTGCAAGCCCAGGTATTGAACTCACGGACATGTGTTGAATAATATAGTAAACAGATAACGCATCCGCTTGATCATGAATGTTATCCTATCAATTTATTCGAGAGTTATCTAAGATAGATTTTGAAGTTAGTCAGTTTTATCACCTTAATACTCCTATAAATAGCACATAAAGATAATATATTTGACATTCATTCATATAATTGTATTGAGAGTACTTCTCTCTAACTTTGACATTGGAGTTCTACTAGATACTTTGTGCCGTTATCTCTACTGTTATAGATCATCCGTGCAGTTAGTGATGCAAAGAAGATGCGTAGAATTTTCCAATGAACGAGATTCAAGGAGACGTTAATTATAGAGTCCAAACCGTTAAAGGTATCGGTCGTTGTTACACGTGAAATCGTTAATTGGATCGACAAATCCAACCCACTCCTTCTGGAGTTTTGTCCAAAAAAGAATAAATCCAACCCAAGGACAGCAATTTTCCCATTGCCAACTGAGAAACTCCATACTTCCAGCTCTCTCCTCTCTCATTCTCTCAAGTTTCAACCTCTTTTCCCACGAATCCGTAATTCTAACACAAAACATCATGTTTCTTTGACGCCGAAACCGCAGTTTTATATCTTATTTTCTTTCTTACCAAACGGCTTGAAAGAGAGTTGTGTATGAGATGGGGGCGTACCGAGCGGACGATGATTACGATTACTTGTTCAAGGTGGTGCTGATCGGGGACTCGGGTGTGGGCAAATCAAACCTGTTGTCGAGGTTTACAAGGAATGAGTTTAGTCTGGAATCCAAGTCCACCATTGGGGTCGAGTTCGCCACGAGAAGTGTTCGGGTCGATGATAAGGTCGTCAAGGCCCAGATTTGGGACACCGCTGGCCAAGAAAGGTTCTTACTTCTTACCAATTTTGTGTTTCAAATACCCTTATATGAATTTGGGTCTATTTTGGATCTTGAAACTGCATTCGTCTTGAATTTTGGGTATTTCATGGATCTCGGAATTGTCTCTTGTTTTGTTACGTGTGGTTATATTGGTTGTTAGCCTTGCAATTTTCCTTCCTTGACACTTTGTTTGGTTGCGGATAAAATTAAGGTAAACAAATTCAGAAATGGCAATTGGATTTTGCTGTGAAAAATACAATTTTAACCTAATTCAGCTGTATGATCGTGCATGAATTAATTTGGTGTCCGAGTTTTCTATATGGAAACCGATATAGAGCCTTTTCAAAACAAACGAAAGCCGGATCATGTCATGTCATTCTCTCTTATTACGAGTTGAATACTTGCTTGCCATGGAAATTGGTTTCAGTGCTATGTTTGAGATTACATTTAGCTGGTGGCTTTGTTGCATTAATTTCTTGTTCTTGTTCTTTTGGCATTTCCTTCTTTTTTTATCTTTTTTTTTTTTGTATGAATGACGTGAGTGTACTTGGATTGCGCCTATTGTATTGTGTTTGATAAAAGCTTTGTTACTTATCAAAGGGGAAAAAAATACCAGGGTTCTGTATGTTTTGACTTAATGAATTGTTTTCGGATTTCTCTGCCTTTGATGCAACTGAAAAGTATTAGCCAGAGGAAAATTTTCTCACGGGCAATGGAAAATTATACCCAAAGAAGCGGAAAACTATGACCCCTTCCTCCTCACTGCCAAAGTCACCCCATTTCCTCACCCTCTGGCATGGGGATCTTGTGAAAGTATTTGTACCAATTGAGCCAGTAAACTATTAAGGCCATGCAGAGCTCTAAATTAGGAGCTCAGATTGCTGTTTTTCTTCTTCCCCTCGAGTAGAAAGCAGTGTTGTACGGGTGGAACCTTTGAGTTAGAGACTTTTTTTTTTTTTTTCTTGGAACCACCTATCCCCCCCCACCTTCCTCCAAGTTTCTTTCTATTGGCGAGAAGTAGATTAGGAAACTACATCTTTATTCATGATGTGACTGCGTTTCTATAGTTGTTGCTCTAATATGGGAAATATGATTGTGATTTTGCTCTTTATATACATTGTTTCAGTTTAGGAAATTAAAATTGTTCAAATTACAAACCCCATCTTTTTCCCTTTAATACCAACAATAGAGCAATTTTGCTGAAGTTATTGTTAGCTTCAAAGCCTGTCATTAACCTTTTATGAAATCTGTGTTCTTTTCTTGTTTGGTGCTTCATCTTGTGATATTGCTGTGATGTAACACATACTAGGACATTCATAAATGACAAGGCAAAAGGAGATATACAAATACATAAAGTTAAGATGATAAAAAGGAAGTGAAAATGACTGATCTAAATAAAAGAAAAGCTTCCTGTAAATTGATCTAATTTTCACTATATATCTCAAACGGTGTCCTGTTCTTGATGGTAAGGATGTTTGTTGGCTTCATGAAACCCTAAAATCAAGTGGATTTGTTCGGAAACAAACCCCAGGCTATATGGTTACAACTCATGGCCTGCATTACTTACATACAGCCTTGCAGAACCTCTGAAGATAAGAAAGTGCAGAAAGAATTTAGTGAAAAGTAACTAAGAATACTTAGAGCTAGCAGCATCATTTATTTTCTGAGTCTCATATCAATTTGGGTGCATTGTGCTATATTTAATTGATTGTATATAGTTCCTTAGTATATTCATCCATTTTTTTTCACATTTTTGCTGAAGGTATCGAGCAATTACGAGTGCCTATTATCGTGGTGCTGTTGGTGCTTTGCTAGTCTATGATGTTACCCGACATGTTACATTTGAAAATGTGGAGAGATGGCTGAAGGAGCTTCGGGATCACACGGATGCCAACATTGTGATCATGCTTGTGGGAAACAAAGCAGACCTGCGACACCTGCGAGCAGTTGCCACTGAAGATGCCAAGGGTTTTGCTGAACGGGAGAATACCTTTTTCATGGAAACATCTGCCCTTGAGTCCACGAATGTTGAGAACGCCTTCACAGAAGTGCTGACCCAAATTTATCGCGTTGTAAGCAGGAAGGCCCTCGATATTGGGGAAGACCCGGCAGCCTTGCCCAAAGGACAAACGATCAATGTCGGAACCAAGGATGATGTATCAGCAGTGAAGAAAGTTGGATGCTGCTCTGCTTAAGCATGGAGATGAGATCTATCTAAACCATACATCATCTTTGAGATTCTATGCACTGTTTATATTGTTGTAAAGGTCAGTCAAGCGGAAGAAAATGTTGTCTACAGAACATGAGAAATAATGCTCTTTCTTAGGTTTGATCATTCACAGTTATACTTGTTAATGTAGCACATTTTAAATGGTTGTCCATCTAAATGGTAGGCATTTGAAGCCACTGAAAATGTGTTGTATTAACAAGTATCAAGATGACAAAATTGAAAATGAAGAATAATATTATGCGCAGAATATTTACTGTTTGAACATCTTGCTCAGACAATGCAGCAGAACTTTTGTTCTTTTCTTTGATTCAATTTGGGAATACCTTTGTTCACACGTTTCCCATATTGTATTACTAAAATAACTAAACTTCAATGTTACATTGAGTGAATTGTTTTGGCTATGAAGTTCAAGGACTGGTTGGGATGAATGCTAAAATGAAGATCCTCCCTCCCATCTCCTGGATATTAAGGGGCAAAATGTTGTATTGTAATGTTTTTATGCCCGCCCTTGCATCAAAGTTATAGGGGGTGCATGGGCCATCAATCCACCCGCTCAACTCTGACCTACAAGTCAAAGAACTTCGAAGTCTCTAAGCTAGCCGCATGAACGACCCCTGGACGATCCCACGGTAGGAAATGTCAAGAGTAGTCGTCCTGAAAGCTACCTCCTTAGGAATTAACAACATCAGGACGTCAGACTACAAAATATGTTTCCGGCTGCACTAATAAACATTAAAGAGAGAAGAAGCTGTGTTTTTAAATTTTTCTTGAGCTTACTGGTAGAGCTGAAATCTTGCTGAATTCAATAGAATTTGGAAATTTTTACGGATCTTGGAGAACAAGTCTGCTTCGATAACCTCTCTTTTCCTTGATTCTAAACTAAAAAGCAACGAGCTAAAGCTGGGGTAGAGACTTCTCGGGCAAAGATGAACATCATTTACCAAACAACTTTAAAAAACCTTCAGCTGCAAATATACAATGAATCTTTCACAGCACACCATGCCTTCAAACTATCCACGACATCTATGGTGAATCACCCGCAAACATATCCCATAATTTGGACGGAACCATCATATTGTACCTTTGGCATCTAAAACACAAAAGTTATGATACTCTCAAGACAATGAACACCAAAATCAGTTGAAGGTTCAGTCCTGAGACCCATGGATTGAGTGGCTATCTTCCTTATTGCTGAGGCACCTGCAATCATTATTGCACCATGAATAACTTAATAACAGGGATATGAATATAGTAGTATGANAAAAAGTTATGATACTCTCAAGACAATGAACACCAAAATCAGTTGAAGGTTCAGTTCTGAGACCCATGGATTGAGTGGCTATCTTCCTTATTGCTGAGGCACCTGCAATCATTATTGCACCATGAATAACTTAATAACAGGGATATGAATATAGTAGTATGAAGAGCTATCATATTGCATCATATGAAGACCTATGCTACTACCAATAAAACACTATGCTACAACCAAAATAATACCAACTCTTAGGGAAAACGCACCAAATTCACACAAACTATCAAACCAGCAGATAACCAACTATAAGAAAACTCCCTTTCCAATTCAAACTATTTTCGGCTCTTAGGCTCAAATTGCCATAAAGCAACATTGCCTAGATCTCTAAAAAACCCCCCATGAAGTATTCAACATGACACAACAGAGGTCCACACTCAAGAAAGCCACATTTTACCATCACCAGGAAAACTCAGTAGGCACTTCTGAAGTAATCAAATCTATTAATCCTAAACTCAGACATCACAATTCACATAACTGAAAGATTCCCATTCGTAGGTTATGCCTTTTATCATCATCTACTGATCTGCGCAGTGTATTGATAATTAAATCACTAGGCCAGCGCTATGTAAATCAGAACTCCAGTGTTGCACAAGGCCTAAAAGTTTGAACGCTTCAGACTAGTAACACGAAAACAACCTTTAGAATTCGACAAATACCAATTCAATCCAAAATATTAGAAACGGGGATGAAACGTTCCCAAAGCAAAAACTCGACAATTGGAATCATGATTTACAGAATAGCTAATTATCGATCAAATCTCAAAAGAAACGTAGCAAACAGGTCCTCAGAACCTGTCAAAAGAAACCCAGCAAAAGTTCCCAAAAAAACCTATATACGCGCCCAGGGACAAAGATAACAGAATAACCCACCGAATTCATGGGCGCGCTTCATTTGCATCATCGGTAGATGAAGAAGCGGAAGAGGAGGAAGGCTCGGGGTGCTTGTCGCGGAAAGAAGGGAGGGGATTGGAACCCTTGATGATCCAACCNATCGGTAGATGAAGAAGCGGAAGAGGAGGAAGGCTCGGGGTGCTTGTCGCGGAAAGAAGGGAGGGGATTGGAACCCTTGATGATCCAACCGAGGGCGAAGAAAGAGAAGCCAGCGAGAATGGCAGTGCCCCAGGCGCTGGAGTACCACCTGCTGTACTGTTTGATAGCGAACCTCCATTGCTCTCGGAGCGTTGTGGGGTCCGGATTCGAGGCGTCCGGGGGGTTCGGGTATCGGACCTTGTGACCCGAGAAGTCGGTGCCGTTGCCGGGAATTCTATTAGAAGAAGAGGAAGAAGAGGGCGAGTTTTTGGGCGGATTGGGGTCCTGGTGTTGATCAGTCATAGTGGATACTCTGTTTTTTCGTGGTGGGCTGCTGCCTCCGACAGTCGAAACTCGAAACTTGCGTCTTGCACTCGGTGCTGCTTTGTTGAAGGTGAGAGTGTTGGGTCGTTTGCTCCGCTTGCAAGTTACAACCGAAGTAGTGTAAATGGTGCCACCTGTTCAGTTGGGTGACATTTGGCTCTCTGTTCCTGAGGTGTTGTTTGGAATCTTTGGATAAGTCCTTGATCAGAACTGTACTCCATGGGATTTTGCGTTTTCCTCTTCTTCTTTCTTTTCCAAGTAATTAGGATTTTATCTCAAAGAAGTGTAAAATAAATAAGAACAGAAATTTTGTAAAAGAAAAGTAGATAATGGCACAAGAAAAATTTTTCATACTCGTATCTAGCAGCGTGCTATCCGTAAAATTTAATTTATAAGATTGAAATTTTAAAATTTATGTTTCAAATTAAATTATATCATATAAATATTTGAGTATTGTTACTGAACCGTATGAAATTTACCATTCATATTGCCGCATAACTATGTGTGACCGCATGGTTTATTTAAAAAAATAAAAATAAGGAAAAAAACATATTCAAAACAAAAAGTTAATCTACATATAGTCTCTATTTGAAAACTGTTCAGGCAAGTCCATATAATTATGTTTAAACAAAATTTAAAATAACAATAATATCTTTTTGAAAATTATATTTTTTCTCATTTTACCCACATTCCTCATTTATCAATGAGACTATACATGCAGTCCCCCACTTAAGACTGTAAATAGAATTTTTTCAAAACAAAAGGCATAAAAAAATACAAAAAGATGAAGATTGAAACTCTAAATTCTCTTTATTCATGTTGTGTTTTTAAATTTCTTTTATTTTTTCTCATAAATCACCTAGCACCACATAAAGTGTCACGTCAAGAGGTTCATCTGAGTGATAAATTTCAGATGACTCAATAATGTTATTTTAAATATTTTATTAAGTATATTTACTCTACAGACCAACTTGATAATATAATTTTTCTCCTAATAATAACAAATTCTTGAGAGGCTACTTTGATGTGCTCTTCCTATCCAAAAGCTTAGGTTGAATTTTAATCTCCCTTCTAAACGGAGTGAGATACTTTTGGGTAACTTTTTCGCATTTCTATTTGACTTGATTAAGGTGTAGTTTAGATAGTGAGTTGAGATGTAAGTTAAAAGTTAAAAAAAATATTGTTAGAATATTATTTTTTAATATTATTATTATTTTAAAATTTGAAAAAATTAAATTATTTATTATATTTTATATAAAAATTTGTAAAAATTATAATGATGAGATGAAACGATTCTTGTATCCAAACGAGGACATTACTCAAAACCCAACATAAACTCTAATAATCCTAATCCTTCTTTATTTTCATCTAATTTCATGTTAGTGTGAGAAAATAATTTAAAATTGTTAGGATACGGAGTTTGGATTTTCGGACTCTTATGTGGAAAGTATTTTTTACTATTCATATGATCAAAAAAAATATTGCTTATAAGAGAAATTCGTGTACACAAATCTCGTATTCCTGCTAACGGCTTGTGACCTGATGACACAAGATCCACAACTACAAAATGGAGATCATGGATTCGACCCCCCTCCCTCGATGTATCAGAAACAAATCTCATATTCCTATCATTGCTCAAAATTAGTAGTATACATAATACACTTGAAGGAACAACGTTAGCAACATGCGACACAATATGTCACGTGGTGCTCACGTCTTATTACATCATACCATGTCACAAAAAATTGTGTTTACAAAAATAATTGTAATGACATAATATTTTATAATTAGATGAAATTTCCATGTCATTCATACTTCAAAACTATTTAATAATTTTTGTTCTTATTAAAAAAAATCTAGTAATTTCTAACAATTTCACGTTAGGTCATGTTTAGTGTATAGCTTGCTTTTATATAGTGAAATGATTCAATGTGTAAACTACAAAGTACAATTTTTTTTATAAACTCTTGACAAATTTAATGGAGTGGACGAACCGCATTTCCTCCTGTTAGAGTATTAGCTAGCATAACAACTGCCGACAGATCAGGAGAGGATTTCAAAGATTCTGCAGCAACTACCAGCCTGCAGAATTGCTAGTCTAGCTACTTTGAAATTCAAATAACTTGTAATCTCCATTTTATTCTCATTTAGTTACTCAATTAACTTTTAATGTAAATCTATGTAAATTTCAATATATACTAGTGAATACAAAGTAAATGGCATCAAGCCATTCTCTTCAAATGAGTATCTGCAAAATTCTATTTACTCTGTTTTTTTATAATCTTACATGGTATTAGAGCCACCACATAGGCAAACGCCTGATCCTTTCCAACAGCTTCCGCACAAACATCTTCCTCATCCTCTCCCTTTCTACTATGGCTTCCTCTGATAACATACATTTTTCCTCTACTCAATAAATTCAATCCATTTCACAACCATTTAGCCAAAAACTTAAAGGACACAATTACCTAACATGGAGTGTTCAGTTTCAAGTTTTTCTTCGAAGTCATGATCTGAATGATATGATTGATGGTTCTGAAGAAGCACCATCCAAACTTCTTTCAAATGACTCTCCTAATCCAGCTTATGCAATTTGGTTCAAGAAAGACAATTGTGTTTTAAGCTGGTTACTAGCCTCTATTTTTGAGAAGCTAGTATCTACTGTCTTTAGCGTGAAAACTTCCAAACAAGTATGGGATTCTATTTAGACTCGATTTTCAGCTACCTCAAGGTCCCGTATTGCTCTTCTTAAGAGACAACTTCAAACTATTGTTCAAGGCAATCGGTCATGCTCTTCATTCCTTGAAGATGCAAAGCAATTGGCTGATCATCTTGCTGCAGCAGGCCAACCTGTGGATGATCAGGACTTCATCACATTTTTACTTAGTGGTCTTCGTGCCACCTTTACTCCATTTATTACATCTTACAATTTTGCTTGCAGGGATAAGGAATTATCTCNCTTTAGACTCGATTTTCAGCTACCTCAAGGTCCCGTATTGCTCTTCTTAAGAGACAACTTCAAACTATTGTTCAAGGCAATCGGTCATGCTCTGCATTCCTTGAAGATGCAAAGCAATTGGCTGATCATCTTGCTGCAGCAGGCCAACCAGTGGATGATCAGGACTTCATCACATTTTTACTTAGTGGTCTTCGTGCCACCTTTACTCCATTTATTACATCTTACAATTTTGCTTGCAGGGATAAGGAATTATCTCTTGATGATTTTCAATCTGAACTTTTAAGTTTTGAAACATTGGTTGAAGTGCCTACTCCGATGCAAAATCAGGATTTTGAATTTGATGCCAAGAATTCTAATTATAAAAAAAGGAAGCTTGCAAGTATTGCTCCAAAATTTCAACAAGTTGCTGCATTAGCACAGCCTCGTGGCCCTCCAAGATTTCACTCCAACAACGATCGTGCAACTCCACATGAACGACCACAATGTCAGATTTGTGAAAAGCATGGTCACATTCCTTTGGTTTCCAGCGCTTTAATTTTTCTTTCCAAGGTAGGAGGCCACCTTCTGAATTCGTAGCAATGGCTGTTGAAGCTAATAACACCTTTCAGCAGCAGACTTGGTATGCGGATAGTGGGGCTAATGCTCACATTACTGCCAATGCAGCAAATTTAACAACTCTTCAGCCCTATAATGATCTTGAAACTGTCCAAGTAGGCAATGGTTCAGGTTTGATAATCCAAAACACTGGCTTTTCATCTCTAAATACAGCTCATAATTCCTTTCGGTTGAATAAAGTCTTTCATTGTCCTCAAGCTGCAACCAATCTTTTATCTATTAACCAATTTTGCCTCGATAATGACTGTTCTTTCATTCTTACTGGAATTGATTTTTGTGTTAAGGAGAACAAGACCGATCGACTGCTCTCCATGGGCTGGTTGAGGATGGACTCTATCCAATCAATGGGAACAAGAGCTACACCAATAAAATCCTTTGTTTAACTTCCAATTTAGGGACAAAGGCCACCAGGGATCAATGGCATGATCGCCTTTGTCATCCTTCCAAGCCAACTCTAGATTATTTATCTTCTTTCCTGCAAATAAAAGAGTTAGCCAGCAAGTCTAGTGTCTGTTGTTCTTGCCAGTTAGGAAAAGCTAAAAGATTACCTTTTAGTGACTCCCATAGACAGTCCACAAGACCTTTAGCTTTGATCCACACTGATGTCTGGGCATCTCCTATAACTTCGGTTGAAGGTTGTCATTATTATGTTTTATTTATTGATGATTTCAGTCATGTTACATGGATGTATCCCATGCGTTTCAAAAGTGATGTTCTTTCAATTTTTCAAAAATATAAAGCTCTTGTTGAAAATTTATTTTCTTGTTCAATTCAGCAATTGCAATCTGATAATGGTGGAGAAAATTTACCTAAAGATTTTTGTTTTTAGATAACAATGGCATTTTTCATCAATTAACATGCCCTTATACATCTTTGCAAACTGGTATAGCTGAACATAAACATAGACACATCCAAGAGATGGGATTAACTCTTTTAGCAAAAGCTAGTCTTCCTAATTGTTACTGGGTAGATGCTTTCATGACATCAGTATACTTGATCAATCGCTTACCAACCAAAGTTCTTAAAAATCTACCACCATACTTTGCCCTTCATAAAACGATGCCTAGTTATTCTGAACTTCAAATGTTCAGCCGTGCCTGTTACCCTTATCTCGGACCATATGAAGATCATAAATTAGCTTTCAGAATAAACAATGTATTTTCATAGGATATTCAAATCAATAAAAGGGGTATCGTTGCTTAGATTATAACACAAGCAGAGTTTTTATTTCGAGACATGTGGTTTTTTATGAAGACATGTTCCCTTGCTTGGACAGATGTCAATCCTCTACCAATCACACGAGCAATCAGTTTCTCGGTATGTCTTCTCTACCTCTTCCATTTCCTTTACTTTCAAATGTTCAAAACTTAAATACTCTTCCAAGTGTTACACACTCAGACTTCATACATCAAACAGTTGTCCTACTTGAGAGTCCAAGCTTACCAACACCTGCTACACCAAGCTCCACCTCTCCTACAACAGAAATTGAGTTACCTGCATCTTCCTCCATGCCATCAAATACTCTTCATACAAATAATCCTCCCGAAACTCACCATGAGCCATCTCCTATTCCACCTAGAGAAATTGTTACCAGGTCTAAAACAGGTAAACTCGAGCCTAAAGAATTTCCTAGTTTTAAAACATTCTTTGCTACCCGCCACCCTCTTATGTGTTTTGTCCAGCATTATTATTGAATATGAACCTACTTGTTTTACAAAGACAGTGACTAAACCAAAATGGCTAGCAGCAATGGGCTATGAATTTGATGCATTGATGGCTAATGGGACGTGGTCTCTTTGTCCAAGACCATTGAACAAACGTGTTATTCGAAACAAATGGATTTATAAGATTAAAAGAAGTCTTGATGGAAATATCAAACGCTGCAAAACAAGACTTGTAGCTAAGGGATTTGATCAAATTTTTGGTATTGACTACTATGACACTTTTTCTCCAGGAGTGAAGCCTACTACTATACGATTAGTTTTGGCTCTTGCTGTCTCTTTAAAATGGAATATTAAGCAGTTGGATGTTTTCATTGCCTTTCTCCATGGCATTTTGGATGAAGAGGTGTATATGGAACAACCGAATGGCTATGTAGATGACAACTTTCCAGATCATGTCTGCCACCTGCATAAATCACTCTATGGTCTTAAACAAGCTCCTAGAGCTTGGTTTCAGCGTCTCTCACAACAGCTAATTGATCTCCTGAATAATGCAATGAGTTGCAACCGTCATGTTGCTTGCTTATACGATCTTGATCCAAGACTACTGCAATGGATTCCATGGTAGAGAGTGAAGTTCCTACCCAAGAGCACCACAAAACTGCAAGAGCCAGATGGTTCTTGACTTCAATCCTAAGAGGCAAACCTCCATGGCTCCACACCAAGCATTGCAGACGCCAACAGTTAAAACTCAAAAACAATATTGATCTGCAAATTCTTGATTTATCATGGTATGATAACCAAAAAGAGATACTTCAACATCAAGTAAATAGGAAACATTATATACTAGCAGCCACAGTACATATTGCAGACTGTCATTAACTTGCCAATGGCCTACATCATTAGCATAATTTGAAAACAGAAAAGATGAAGGATAAAGTATAGCAACAGTATTCCCCACCTATTCCAGTTTTGGTGGAAGTAACTGATATACAATGTTCAAAACATCACAATTAGTTCTAAGAATGGACCGAACAAAAAACACCCATTTTCTCTGTTTGTCACCATCTTTCCAAGTTAGAAACAAGCTCCAGTATCGGGACAGTCTAATACTTCATGTGAGAATGAGCTATTCACAATTCTCCAAAGTGGAGAAAAAATGAGCTTCACTTCCTGTTATTGAAGGCGAAATTGCAGAAACCGAACAAGTGACAAGAAAAAAGACAACCCACTGCTGCTAATGTACTAAACTAACAACATCCAGCATGTTCAACATCCATTCAAACTTCTATAACTACGTCAGGTAATAGTCACCTATATTCTCGACAGGATAATCATATGGTGCATTTACCCCGTACTCAAATGTTCCATTTGTTGGTGTCACTCGATTTGGAACAGGGTACACACCAACCTTTGTATTAACTTTGGCCCTCCACTTCACAGAGCGCTTATCATCAGATGGAAACTCAGCAGAGAGCCTTCCCATCTGCTTCTGCAGATCAACAACTGAATCATTGGTTATTTTCCCCTTGGAATTCTTCTTACCATCAACAAGCTTCAGTTCCAATCTATACAAAGCACAAGCATCACACTTATTGATCTCATATTCATAGAGGTGCCACTCAAAATGGTTAAGTGGTTGTGGATCCATATAGTATGATCTCTTCAGGCCTCCATATTCATTCATCACCTGCTTCCTTGACTCATGCCAACCACGCCCACTGTAATCTGGCAAAGACCTCTGCTTTCTGTTCCCACTCTCAAATGCCCTCCGAGGCTTATCAAAAAAGAGCCATTCCCTAATTGTTTCACCTTCCAGAACTAAAAGATCAAAGAGTTCTGCAATCATATAGCAAAATCAACCGATCAGCATAAAAATGATGTCATCAAAGTTCAGAATACATTCATTTCCAACGAACAAAAATCACCTGGCACATAAAAAATGGAAAGCCAAAAATAAAACTTACCAGGTGCATTCCATGGAGACTTTGCAGTTGCAGCTCCCTCACATTCTGGGATACCAACATCTTTTCCCTGTGCCTTTGCACCAAGTGCAGCAAAAAGCAGAGCATCCTTCAGGCCAATGCCTCCAGGTCTTAGAACTGGACCCATGCCAGGTGGACCTTCATTCAATGCTAAAGCTGCGTGATAGCTATTGCAATAGTCTTGACACCAGTCCAAGCCTTGAGCAGGCCTTGGGCAATCCCAAAGGGCACATTTTGGGCCTAAGAAAGCAGAAGGTGGTGGGCATATACTTGGGAGATGGCTAGAAACATGAGGCACAGTATCCTCCCCAGACAAACTGGTACCACTAAAACCGGAGTAGAAGTTGTGCTCAAAGTCTTGATGCAAATCAAACTGATGGAAGTCCAAATGCGTAGACCCTTCCAAGTTATTAATTGCCACATCCCGGACTTCTGGAGACAGGTTTTTGCATTCACCAATCGGAGGAAAACCATGGTCCTGTTGCCCCTGATTCACACTAAATCCCTGCAACATATCAATTCTAATTAGCAGTGAATGCCCATTTTCAAACCTAATTAACATGACATTGCAAAAGAATTGTAACTGCCTCAATCACACCATGATAGATAGTACTATATGAAGGTCAAACTGGTCAAACTTGCCAATGTGGTGAACGAAGCCAGAATCCATGCCCTGGGGGCACAGCCTTTTAAATAGATCTACAGATATCNCAGAGCTTCCAAAAGAAATAATTCAAGCACTTGGTATTAAGTAAGAATCAAATTTATTTTCCCCCATCTTTAATTATTAATGTATTTTCCATAATGCAGTCCTGTTGGCTAATTCTCATAACTTGTATTTGAGCGTCGCTCAGCAACATTGTAATTCATCTTATGTTCATGAAATTTCAGTATGATTGTCTTTACTTGTGGAAGTACTGAACAAAAATTTTAGGTCTTATGTGTGTGGTTTTTTTTTTTTTTTTTATCAGCAAGTAAGAACTTGATCTTATGTGTGCGGTTGACTTGGTTTGTTTCACTTTTCTACTTGTGTCTCATCTAAAATCTAAATTTGGCATAGCAGACTGATATCAGCTTCCATTGACACAAGATTACAACCGTAGCTAACATTGGAGGTAAGATAAATTCGAAGGATCTTATATTCAAGAATAAAATCTAAGCTAATATTAATTAACAAAACACACATGAGACAAACAAATTATAACAGTAAGTAATAAGAAGATTAGAAGCCCCACCTCTAGAAACATCACACTATCTCTGACTTGCACACTTTGATCATTAGGCTCGGGCTTTGGTGCAGCTAATGGACTAGTGGCATCATCTTCCTCCTCACAAAGCTGCAATAACCGACATATATCCGAGGAGAAGGACCCAAGGCTGCCACCCTATATAGTCAAGACAAAAGTTCAGAATCATCCCTATCCAAATATCAACAGTTACTATAACATTTCAGGCGCAATGCCTTCTTTGCAATGCACATACACATATGACATAGGTATCTATACAGAATTTAAACATATGCTCCAAGATATGCTCTCGAAAAGATATGGGTACGAAACGACGCTAACTTGTTGCAGAGATGAAGCTGGAGAGGGCTCGTTGAGCTCGGCTTTCCACTCCCTAAGCATCTGATGGACTTGCTCTTCAAGAACAGCAACGTCGACCGAGCGGCTCTCCTTCCGGGCAAACTGCAGGTCCATGAACATGCCTTGGAGGTCGTCGACCCGGTTCTTTGCCTTATCCTTGAAGAGCCTGTGTGATGCAGACTTGCAATTGCTCTTCGAACCCTTCCCCATCAGAGAACCACCCAACCTTAGTTCTTTATAAAACGCTGCAATCCAGAAAAGCAAACAAACCTAATTTTCAGGTCGAAACCAACGTAAGAGTAACAAATTACAACCATTTTGTATGTAACCTCCCCGCCCCCCCCCCCCCCCCCCCCCCCCCAAAAAAAAAAAAAACAACGTAATTAAACCCAAAGAAAAAAAATCAGATACTTTATGAGATTAGCAGAACTTTGCTACTAAGAATAGAAGAGTTAGTATTTTAGCATAGACGATGCTGATAGATTAAAGCCAACCCAAAATAAAATTGAACGAATGAAATTGAATTTTGAGACTAAACCGACAAAATCTACAGATATACACTGAAAATACACCAATAATTATGAAAATGATACCTCACAATATATGAACCAAACAGCCCCGGGGGGGGGGAGGGGGGAATAAAATTTCCAGAAAAAGATACAAATATTCAGGGGATAGCAATCAAAGATCAGGATAATTAGAAAAATTGTGAATCCACAACCTAAACTCAGAAGAGATCGAACCTACAGAGAGAGTAGCTCTTTCTATCTATACCCTACTAAAGATCTTTTTAGAAAACAAAAGAGTGGCAGGAAATGGTGGAGAGAGAGAGAGAGAACAAAAAAAAATTATTCGAGGCTAGAGCGATCGAAAAAGAGATGCTCACCTCCGAACTTTTTTGCTTTCTTTCCTGATAACTATTTTCCTTGATATAAGAAAAAATAAAATAAAAAGCTTTATCCAAGAGAAACTGCGACTGCGAGAGAGTTTGGGCTTCTCGTCCTTGGCTGATTCTGATTAGTCCACTCCTCTTGCTGCTGCTCCTCCCTCTCTCTCTCTCTCTCTCTCTGTGACACTGGGAGCAACGTGGACGCGGCAAAATAAAAGCTTGAAAGAAAGATGGATGCTTTACTGTAACGTAGAGAAAGTGGTTGGTGACTGGTCTTCAAATTTTGCCCTTCCAAAATTCTGAGAAATTAATAATTATTACGAAGATCTTTTTGGACGGACTCAAATACTGCTAATTTTAACTCATTTATTCCCTTTAATATAAATTTATAGAGCCCATTTTAATCATGAACATAATTTTTTTTTTACTTCATTTAAATTATATCAATTATCAATAATCTAAATTCATTTCAAATCAATATTAATAATCATAATTTGAAAAAATCATTGTTTTATGTTGTACAAGTTACATAAGTCCATTGCGGATTTACATGTTAAATAATTTTTTTTAATCAAGATAATTTATTTTGACCTAAATTAGATAATATAAATTTAATAGCTACAGCACATATTGTCAGGCGTGTAAAACTATAAATAAAGATAGTATTTTTTTTTTAATACTAAATCATAATCATTTAAGTTGGTGCTGAGTTACAAGTTGGCATTGAATTTGTACGAGCACAAATTGTGTCAAACATTGACAATTTAGTTAGGTGTATGGTATGAGTCATGATTTCATTTCATGCTCTCCATTCTCGAGCACTGAAATCTTTTACTTTTCCATACCAAATATTTTTATGCAGCAGCCATAATTTTAAATGATCAAGCATTTAATGCTAATAATGACTTTTAAAATAATAAAAAAGAAAATAATATTTACAGTAATAGAATGTATAAATATCGTATAATTTTTTTAAAAAAATAAATAAATAGATATTCACGTAAAAAAATAATTTTTTAATAATAAATCTCACTTTTTTTTTTTTTCAAGACAATTCAGCGGGATTTGTGCACACACTCTTTATTATTTTCCCTAATTTGTAATATTCATGTACGTTAAAGTTTCTTATATTTGCTCAGGAAAAAAAACTAATAATGGATAAATCGAATAACTAAAGAATTTAAAATCGTATAGAATATTTATATTGTTTGAAAAGGATAAATCCCTTTGTAATTTGTATGGTTGTCGATGAGGCTGCGACATTCATTTATGAGGTGTTTTTGGCGTTTCATATTTGCGAGGATTGTGCTGTCTGAGAGAACATTTGTAATCGCCACTCCTCCTGGATCTAAGAAATATGCATTTTGTGACAACTGTCAATGACTGCTTGATTTGAGAGAAGCAAAAACTCAACTAGGCAAATCATTTTTTCTTGCCAAAAAATAAAGAGAAATTATTTACATCAACTTACTGTTGACTGTATTCTCAACATATTTAATGTGTTGAGTTAAAAAAAAAAAAAAAAAATCACAGTGTGTGGAGAGTGCCGGCTGATATATAGTCGGACTCAAAAATAAAATAGTTTGCAGGTGAGAAAAGAGAAAGGTGAGTAGAGCAAGAAAGGTATAAAGGGCACTTCCACTACCGTCCATCGGATTCCTGTTTTGATGCCCTTCCTGTTACTAAAAATTTTAAAGAACGGCAAAGTAAGCAGATTGTTATCCTCAAAGAAAAATTCAAGCATATTCATTCTATAGTAAAATACCCAGAATAAATTACAGTTAAAATGGGATATCTGTTAATGATAATTAGCAATGTCCATTCCATAATTTTATTCAAAATAGAAAAGACAAATCATTTGAAAGTTACAGGTCTTAGCTCTGCTATTTGGAATCAGTATGCAGAAATCTACTGTTGGGGGACAAACGTAGTTAAGAAGTGGAGCATACTATCACCAAGTCTAAATGTATACGGATTTGAGCTGTGTAGTATGATCAAATCAAAGAACGAAGCGGATAAGGTCTATTGACTAATAGGAAAAGGAATTAATGCATATGGATGAAATGAGCAGTGCATTAAGACTTGGCACTCATCATAACAAAAAATATGATTATAACACCTCTCCAACTTCTGCATGCATACATGAACATGGTCATATAGACAGTCTGCGTGTGTGAGAGAGGAGAAACTGAGAGGGGGAGTGTAGTTTTCAAGGGGAAAAGTGATGGCATTTATAAATTAACCAAGGCTGGCAGCTGGTCGAATTATAGAAAATCTTGTCTGATTGCTATGATATATCACTTGTCTCAATCTACAGCCTCTGTATAACTCAACTTCATTTTATTTTCCAGCATTGAAAACAGGACCCCTATTTCCAATTTTCGATAGTATTCATTTACAATTAAGATAGGTGAAGCCAGAATTCAATCTCGAAAGATGATTGGGGGTCTAAAGAATGGTGGAAAAAGGGCTGCCTCTTACATGAGGGAAACCATTCGATGAATCAGAATTTGTGTTGCAAAACTTGATTTATTTGAAGAAACCTGTGTTCAGATTAAGCTGGCTTGGCTACCTTTAAAGCTTCTGTATTCTTATGTATGATGTTGAAAATATCTCTAAGGCAGGTTTGGAACATCAAATAAAATACAAAATTCCTATCTCATCATTACACAATTTTCAAATCTCCATACAAAATATAATAAACAATTCAACTTTTTTAAATCTCAATATACATTTTTCAAATTCCAAAACAATAATAATATTAAAATTTAATATTTTAAACTTCAAAACAAAACACAAAATTCTCATCTCACCCCCCAAACCTACCAGTCCTCATCCCTTGGCGAGCTGCTCCAGTTCCTCAAGTTTTTGCCTGAGAAGTTCCACCTCTTTTGCCAAGTCGTCATCTCTTTGCCTCATTGCCTAGTAAAAGGCGATCAACAGGGCTGGTGCGTTAAGGGCACTTAAAAAGTATTTATACTGAATCTTTCTGAGAATCAAAAAACTATAGTCAGACTCATAGAAGGCGTCTGTTAATATTATTTTCTATTTTTCTCTTCTAAATATCAAACAAAATGAAGCAAAAATATTCTAAAAAACCCATCTTCTTTAACAAATGGCTTATGTAATGTATCATCCACCAGCTCCTGGTGGTAACAACCATTGACATGTCTGCCTTCGGATTGTTGTCTTCAACGACACATTGTTAAATATATTAGCTCAAGTCCTTTCAAGCCAAGAGAGAGACACACACGTTTTCTTACAAAAAAAGAAAATTTTTTATAACAAAGAGAACTTTTTATTTAAGCATCCTATAGTAAACTTTTTAAAAATACGATCCATTATCTCAAAACTTTGTGCATTCTTAAAGCAATAATAGTTTAATTTGTGATGGGTATTCTAAAAGTAGTGGAGAATAAAGGAATTGATTCCATCAGAAAGACTGAAGACTAAAAATTCCATATCCAATATTTCTCTCTGTTTTTTTGATAAGTAAGAATCAATCCAATATTTCTAACACCTTTATTTATATCCCATCATGAGTTTCATTTATATTGGCTTATCACAACCTCAATACAGCTCCTCCAAAAAATGCTTCGTTGGTTTGGTTTGTAAGATGAGATTCACAAATCAGTCCAAAGAGGTAGCCCACTTTCAATTGGGCTTCCAAAGTGAAGCCCCTTTTCCCCCTGTAAATATGGCAGCAATCTGTACTAAAACAACCACGTGATGTGGGCAAGACGAACATACTCCATCTGGATTTGAACAACCTTATCACATACCTAGCCCCGATATTCTAGCAATCACATACTTGATAATTTAGCAAAATTGGATCACTTTTGTTTACTTAGCCCCAATAATTCACGGTGAAGAAACTAACTTGTTGATGAAAATATTAGCAAATAGAAGCAAAGAGGAGGTTTAATGTTTACTAGTCTTTGTTCCCTAACTATGGTGTATAATGTATGCAGAACTTAGACACATTCAAAGACACACAAAAAGCATGCGCTTGTCAAGAGTTTTTGGCGTACGACACTATGGCTACTGCTTTGTCTGGAAAGATATCCATTTTTTTTAATGATGTGGAACCTTATCAATGTAGAACCCTTTGGACTAACTCCTGGGGAGTAAACCCCAGAGATACACGACACCACCTGCAAGAACCATGTATTAGGTAATCCAAAGGAACTCCTAATGTGAAATTGAAGTCTACAGTTCAGCTCAAGCCCACCCTTTGACAACTAGGTCGCACCTTGATGGGTAAAAGAAATAAACACAAGGGCCTAAGTATGACTAACACAGATGGTTGGTTAATGCCTTTCACCTCAAATTCTTGCTTGCGTAATTCCTCCTTTCTGGCTTCTGATCTAGCACTCCTTTGCACCTCAAAGATCACAGCAACTCCTGCAACCTATATATGTAGGAAGAATTGGTATTTAGTGTGGTAAGCAAGTACTTTGGTGTGTTTGTGTATGTATGTATGTATATATCTGGACATAAGTATGTATTTATGTATAAAAAAATTCAGATATACGAAGACAAAGTAGATTTGAAAAATTATGAAAACATTGTTAAAGACAATTGTGCGGATATAGTAATCTGAAAGATAAATGCGACTTTGAGGCATGTTGATCACTATCTTTAAGGTGATAATTGCCCCCACTCGAAAGAGTTTGCTACCGGGTTACAAGCAATTCACCTCCATGATACAACAAAGTTACTAACTGCAGATAGCAACTCTGAAGTTTTTCCTTCAAAGTTTCTCTACAAAATTGTGCAAGTGACTGAAAATATGAGAGAAATAGAATATCAAATTCGTGGGTCTCATCCCCTATTTATAGAGAATGAAGTGACACCATGTGAAAGATCACAACTCTTAATTTGTGACTTTTCAACTGGCATTTATTGGTTTAAAGGTCATGATGTTTCATTTAAAAACTAAAGAGTATGACTTAGCCTAGTAGTTAGCAAACGCCTCACTTGGGAAAGGGAGGGCATTGGTTCGAGTCTCTAGAAGTGTCTTTTCAATTAAATTGATTCAAAGTGCATATTCGGCCCATGTGCAAACACCCAAGTGTTGTGACTCTTTGGCCCACGTACAAGGCTTGGTTGGCCCAAGCACTGTGTCTATCCAAGTCCAACACTTCACAAAATTATAAATCAAAATTGCACTTGTAGAGTTTGAACTCCTACCCTTTCATTTGAAATAACATACCATTACCACTGAACCAATGCATCTCTTTGAGATAATGGTTCACGTAAATACATAATAACTCAAACTCAATAAATTCACATATTTAATATTACAATCTATATTAAATATAACAATCCCTCACTTAGATTGCGATATTAAATTTTCAGTCAAATACTGATATCCTCATGCATACAAGAAGGTATCTCTCGACTTAAACCTTCAATTAATGTAAGTATCTCAAATTCTTAACAAAGTCAATGGTGGTCTAGGCTTAAACCAAGACTCTATACGCTAAGAACGAAAATACCACACACATGATCCTATCCAATTTTAGCGAGATAACTCACCAATTATTTGCACTAATTCACGTGCTCCATCCTGGCATTCATGAACATTTACAAAAGTANATAATAATATTTTTTTGGGTTGATGATCAGGAAGCTTACTGGGAAAATCTGAAGGGAAATTTCCTGGAAACGTATACCCAAAAATGTGAATCAAAAGAAGGGTATAAATTAAACGTATACCCACTTTCAGCTTCTAAATTTCAACTCTAAATTTTCGATCTTCATCGGCCTCTTCGTCTTTTGCTTGGATGAGTTTAATTTAGTATTCTATTTGAAAATTGCCCTGTGAGGCATCCAACTATCTGATCTCATGCATGTATAAAAATCACTTTTCCCTAATTAACCTCTCGAATTAGTTGAATGTATCATATGATAGGTAGGTTATAAAGTTAGGATCGGGCCCCATTTTAAGCATGCATGCCACTTTATTTAAAACCCTTTGAAAAATGCTCATCTACTTTATTACTTGCAGGCTCTGATTCTCAGCTGGCCGGGGGCAGCTCATCATGCTGTCTAGGTTAGATGTATCGATCTGAAGTTCTTGATGATCATGACTTGATCTATAAATATTTTCTTGCACTTCTTTCGCTTTGGGCTGGGATTTTGCAGCTCATGAATTAGATTCATTAGTACAATTCCAAACCAGCTGTTATTTACTTTCCTAAAGAAAATGGAAAGACAGAAAATAAATTTTTGTGGTATAAGGAAAAGCAAAAATGGGCAAAAGAAACTATATATATGACCAAATGTGTTGCAGCCCAGAAAAGAAATATGACCACCGCCATATAAATTTGTAATTCACCCTATCATTATTGTGAAGATAGACAAAAAGTAATTAGAAACATTAATTTCTGGATGTGATAAAATATAAATGAAGTGGATGATCCTAGGAGAACTAGGTTTCCAAAACTCTCAATGTTTAATTTCTATATATAATTATCGTCGCTTTTCTAAAATTTTGTTCTCTTTGCATGAAAAGAGGTAGGTACGTGACAGAAAGATTAAGACAAACTTTTATTATCAAGCACACGTTATAGTAAACAAATGCACGATACACATG
>QEOY01005560.1:20594-30984 GCA_003123805.1 Juglans sigillata | reverse complement strand
TATATGCTTTTGAATTCTCAGCATATCCTACAAAAACACTCTTGATTGCCCTTGGATCTAATTTTGTTCTTTTTGGGTCCGGAACTCTATAAAAGGCTAAACAGCCCCATACCCTTAGGTATTCCAGATTTGATTTCCTACCTTTCCACAATTCATATGGTGAAATTTTGAATTTCATAGAAGGTATTATATTATGCAAATAACATGCCGTGAGCAATGCTTCTCCCCATAAATTTAAAGACAATTTTGCATTCAAAATCATAGCATTTACCATATCAACTAGTGTCCTATTTTTTCTTTCCACTAAACCATTTTGTTGTGGGGTATAGGGTGCACTAGTTTGATGTATTATGCCATTCTCCTCGCAGTACAAAGAAAATTCAGTAGGAAAATATTCACCGCCTCTGTCACTGCGAAGAATCTTAATTTTCTTTTCCTTTTGATTTTCAACAACAGACTTATAAGATTTAAACATATTGAAGGCTTCATCCTTACTTTTCATTAAATATACATATGTATATCTTGAGAAATCATCAATAAAAGTAATAAAATATCTATTGCCTCCTCTAGTTAAAATACCATTTAATTCACAAATATCAGAATGCACAAGTTCTAATAATTGTGTATTTCTGTCTGTTTTAGGAAAAGGTTTCTTTGTCATTTTTGCTTGAATGCAAATTTCACATTTAGCATCATGTCCATAATTAAATGGAATTAAACTATGTTTAGACATAAACTTTAAGGATTTAAAGTTCAAATGTGCTAAACGATTATGCCACAAAGTAGAAGACTCAACAATATAAGCAGAATCAGAACTTATTTTATTAATACTTAGTTTATACATTCCATCACAAGAGTACCCTTTTCCAACAAACACTCCCCCTTTGGAAAGAATTACATTATCAGACTCGATTACGGTCTTGACACCTTTCTTACAAAGCAAATTTGCTGATACAAGATTTTTCTTTATTTCTGGGACATGAAGAACATTAACAAGAATAAGTTTCTTCCCAGAAGTGAACTGAATTTCCACAGTTCCTTTTCCCACAACTTTTGCAGAGTTGTGATTTCCCATTAGTACTACATGTCCATCTGCTGCATCTTCATAATTTTTGAATTGAGATCTCTGATTGCAAACATGAACAGTAGCGCCTGAATCATACCACCAATCAGAAGACTCAGTTGTTGTAGCCATATTTAACTCTGTAATCATACTAATGTGCATTTCAGAGACCATGGCCACAATTTCTGAAGTCTCCTTTTCGATCAGATTTGCACTATTGGGATTGCCATTTTCTTTCTTGTATTTCTTCTTGTACCTGCATTCACGCTTAAAGTGCCCCTTCTTTCCGCAATTGTAACAAGTTTTTATTTTCTTGGACTTGTCACCATTGTTAGAAAAGTCATTAAATTTTCTCTTGTTTCCTCCAAAATTACCTTGAAACTTATTTTTCTCATCAACAAAGTTCACTTTAGAGCCATTTTGAGAAAATAATTTCTTATCACGAATTCGAGTTTCCTCTTCAATTCGTAAATGTTTTTGAATTTGCTCTATAGTGAAATCTTCTGTTGTGTGCATAAGTTTCTTTCTATAATTATTCCAACTTGGAGGAAGTTTGGCAATAATAGCCCCGACTTGCAAAGGTTCAGAAACTTCAACATTAAGATCTCGAAGTTTATTCACCAAAACTTGAAATTCATGGACTTGACGAAGTATTATCATTCATTGTAAATTCAAAATATTTTCATAATAAGGAATTTATCCGTACCTTGCTTTTCGATTCTATATTTTAATTCCAATGCATCCCAAATCTCTTTTGGTGACTTGATTGATGTAAACAAGTCGTAGAGACGATCGGAAAGTATATTTAGAATGTGTCCTCTACATACCACTTCATCTTCTTTGCGCTTCTTGTGTTCCGCCTTGATTTTATCATTATCGTCAGGTTTGGCTTCTGGAAATACTGGCAAGTTCGAATCCAAAACATACGCAATCTTCAATGTAGTAAGAATGAACATCAACTTGTCTTTCCAGNATCCAAAACATACGCAATCTTCAATGTAGTAAGAATGAACATCAACTTGTCTTTCCAGCGATTAAAATTTGTTCCATCAAACCTATCTAGTTTGACAAAGTCTTGATTCATCATCTTGAAAGTCGTCATATCATATTTTGATCTCATTGCGATTATCATCTTAAAATTGTTAAAGACAATTGTGCGGATACAGTAATCTGAAAAATACATGCGACTTTGAGGCGTGTTGATCACTATCTTTAAGGTGATAATTGCCCCCACTCGAAAAAGTTTGCTACCGGGTTACAAGCAATTCACCTCCAGGATACAACAAAGTCACCAACTGCAGATATCAATTCTGAATTTTTCCTTCAGAGTTTCTTTACAAAATTGTACAAGTGACTGAAAATATGAGAGAAATAGAATATCAAATTCATGGGTCTCATCCCCTATTTATAGAGAATGAAGTGACACCATGTGAAAGATCACAACTCTTAATTTGTGACTTTTCAACTGGCAGTTACTGGTTTAAAGGTCATGATGTTTCATTTAAAGACCAAAGGGTGACCTAGCTTAGTGGTCAGCAAGTGCCTCACTTGGGAAAGAGAGGGCATTGGTTTGAGTCTCCATAAGTACTTTTTCAATTAAATTGATTTTTGAAACATTGCACCCTATCAAAGTGCCTATTNAGTGTTGTGACTCTTTGGCCCACGTGCAACGCTTGGTTGGCCCAAGCATTGTGTCTGTCCAAGTTCAACACTTCACAAAATTATAAATCAAATTGCACTTGTGGAATTTCAAACTCCTACCATTTCATTTGAAACAACATACCATTACCACTGAACCAATGCATCTATTTGAGATAATAGTTCACGTAAATACATAATAACTCATACTCAATAAATTCACATATTTAATATCACAATCTATATTAAATATAATAGAAAACAGGTAAATAAACAGTACCGAGAAGACAAAGAGCTCCCCAATGAGGTCTACAGCAGCTTGAACAGCTTTCTCTTCATTCAAAGGGCGAATCTCAACATCGGTTGCATGACCATATATGCGTCCTTGCATTTGAGTTGAGAATCGATGGTTTGCCTGGTTCCAATCATCATAGGTGAAAACAAGGAATTTTATAGTGTAGTAGGACTTCTCATTTTTCTCTAATATACCAACCACAAACACTAATATCAAAACAACAACTATGAAATAGTTAGATGGGTCATGGCCATAAGTGCACAATTTACTCATGTCTAGAATGCTATTCAATTCAATTACGTACAATGATCAGTTCTTGATGGAGGGAGATTAAAAATATGCATTTGTAACGGGTAAGCGAGTGATGTCGAGTAATCTAGTACCTGGGCGATGTCAACGATGACCTGGCGGAACTTCGGATGAAACGCAGCCTGTTGCTTAAGTCTGCTGGCCACGGGTTTGCTGAGAGTCTTCAAGACCAGTGTCCCTAGCTTAATAGGGGGAGTACGATAGTAATAGACGAGCACCAAATGTTTGATCTCTGGCCTATATAATTGAACCCAATTAAGGAAATGGGAGCTTCGAAAATGATTGACTAAAAATAGGTGGGATATAAAAAGGGTCGTGGCCAATGTTGGTATTGTTGTTTGTTACTTGTTGGACTGGATCAGAGAGGTTCCGTTTCTTGATGAAAGAGGGCAGACGAGGGTGTCAAAGAAAAGACACACCCAAGGCACCAGAGAATTAGGCTTGCAATTAATCAATGGTTACGTGAAATTAGATCATGTGACGAAGAAAAATGTGGACATCTACTGTGAATTTATTTTCTCCCTACTAAGAGTTCAAAGTATGATTAGGATTAGAAAAAACTATTTGTGTAAGTTCGAGGAGTACAAATCTTGTCAAATTCAACCTTTTTTCAAAAAACAAAAAAAAAAAAAAACTCACTAAAAATACTTAAAAAGATTTTGTAACTTTCGTGCTATCTAAATTTGTATCTAACATTATTTGTAGACGAGAGATGATAAACTTACCACTAATTTGACATGAGTTAGTGTCATGAAAGTCTTCTCTCTTTCATTTCTTTGGAGACGTCGGAGGAGAAGAGGTAGTCACTGTCTATTCCTCAGTAGTAGAGTTTTTTTTCCTTCACTGAGTGGGGGATTATGGCGGAGCTGTTATGGAAGAATTGGGAGTGAAGTGGGATAAGTTGAGGCTCAATGATGAAGAACAAACATAAATTGAAATTAATTTTGGTGGATTGGGTAGTATTAAGTAGAACCGCAGCTTGATTGGTCAAATTTGTATAGAACGTCGTATAAGGAAAGAAGTAATTCGATCAATAATGCTAAAGTTGTGGAAGGTTGACAATGTTGTTTTCAAGGAGATTCGATCGAACACTTTTGTTATAACATTTGCAAATGAAGTGGACAGAGACCGAGTTATGGAAGGATGCCCTTGGTTGTTTGACAACCACTTGTTTGTACTGAAGCATTTTAAAGGTACAATTCAACCACATCTGATGGAATTCAATTAGGAACAATTCTGGGTTCATTTGTATGATCTTCCTATGTTTTGAATGAACCAAGATATAAGAGAATGGATAGGATCAACAATTGGAAGGGTTCTGAAAGTGGATGTGCCTAATGACGATGTTGGATGGGGTAGTTTTCTGAGAGTAAAAGTAGAGATGGATTTGAGAAAGGTTGTGGCTCGTGGGCGTACAATCAACATTAATTCACAAAGAATGTGGGTGCCAATTCGATATGAGAAGCTCCCTAAGATATGCTTTAGGTGTGGAAAAAATCTTCATGGTGATAAAGGATGTTTGATCGGTGATCAAAGTACGAGACTTGGTATAGACAAAGGCAGCCAATTTGGGCTATGGTTTTGGGCGGATAATGGCAGTCGGCGTAGAGTGGAAGGCTTAAAGGAAAGCAGTGAACATCTCCAAACATCAAGAGCGATGGAAGATAGTCCATCTGAATCAAGTCAAAAACCCAGGCACGTTGGTTGCAAACGAGAGCACAGTGGGTCAATGGAGCCAATGTTCATTAGAGAGAATTACGACGGTATGGGAGGGATAATGGAGAATTCAAAAAGAAAAGAGATGATAAGGCAGGGTTTAAATCAAGGCTTATCTAGTAATTATGATAAGGTCGTATGGGAGACAGTTCAGGAGATTAGTGGGAGGTTGACTGATGAATTGGATAAGGGAAGTGAAGAAAGGCTAGTAGAGGTGAAAGCAAATATGGGCCTAAAGGTGTCCACACTTCAAAGCCCAAACGTTGTTTTTAGTGAACAAGGGCCCTTTAAGGTATTGTCGTCCATCGTCTCTTCTCTCGATGGTGTTGATCAGTTGAATGGAGTTGGTTTGGGATTAGAACACTGTGAGAAGCAAGATGGAAATTCAGAGGAAGGGAAGAGGAGGAGCTGAAAATGGAGGGCGGGGGGTTATTGGTGGTATAGGTGAGTCCACCACCTTATCCTATCTTACTAAAAGACCATGTTTGGGGCAGATAGAAGATGATAACATTGGGAAGGGTGGGAAGAAATCAATGGTTGTTAATGGATCAGAGGCTTTCCTAAATGATTTGGCATCAACGGAGGCTGCTAGTTAGCCCTGCCGGGACCAATGAATATAATTAGTTGGAACTACCGAGAGCTTGGAAACCCTTGGACAGCTCAAGACCTTTACTTTTTGGCAAAGGGAAAGCCCAGGGTGCTGTATTTAATGGAAACAATTTTGAAGTCACCAAAATTGGAGAGGTTGAAAAGAAATTGGGATATGATAACTGTTTTGTAGTTGACCCAGTAGGAAGGAGTGGGGGAGTTGCAATACTCTGGAAGTTAGAGGTGGAAGTGGAAGTGGAAGTCTTCAATTACTCATTGAGGCATATTAGTGTTTGGGTCTATGATGATAGGGTAAAAACTAAGTGGCTTCTTACTGGTTTTTATGGTCATCCAGACGTGAGTAAGAGGAATGAGTCTTGGGATCTTTTGAAGAGACTTAAGCCAACTAATAAAGCCTGGTGTGTGGTGGGAGATTTTAATGAAATCCTTTTCCAATTTGAGAAAAACGGGGAAGAGCAAGATCAGAAGCTTAGATGGAAAGGTTCTGATTAGCTCTTGAAGAAAATAATCTGTATGATTAGAATTTTGTTGGAGATATGTATATGAGGAGTAATAAACATGCAGATGTGAGTGTTATAAAGGAGATATTGGATACGACAGTGGCCAACAATTTGTGGAAAGAACTATATAAAGAAGTAAGGATAGAGGGTTTACCAGCAGTTAGCTCAGATCACAAACTTTTATTAGTATCCTTTAAGAGGGGCTTTAACAGGCAATACAGAACAATGAAGGCCTTCGGGTTTGAAGCAAAGTGGATCAAAGAAGGGGAGTGTGCAAACATTATAAAGAAATAGTGGAACTCTGGTGTCTTACCTAACCTTCCTCTAAAGAGAGTTCATGCTGCCTTTAACAAATGTAGCAGTTTTCTTTTCAAATGGAATAAACAGAGGAGTGTATGCAGTGAGAAGGTTCTAAATGAAAAGTGTGAACTTATTAGCAGATTGCAAGCAATAGAGGGGGCTTAGAATGTAGATTCGATTAAGAATCTACAAAGGGAGGCAGGCTTTTTGTTAGATAAGCAATACTTAAGGTGGAGACAAAGGGCTAAAAATAACAAGTACCAGCTTGGTGATAGAAATACAAAGTATTTTCATGCATGTGCTACCCAAAGGAGGAAGAAGAATTAGATTGCTCAGGTTCTTAACTCTCAAGCAGTGCTTAGAACAAATTAGGAAGGGATACAACAAGCTTTCCAGCATTACTATAAAGAAGTTTTTCAAACAATGAATCCTTCCAAAGCAAATGTTGATAATTGCTTACAGCATGTGGATGCAAGAGTAACAATAGAGATGAACAAGGAGCTGCAGAAGGATTTTACTAGGCTGGAAGTTGAAGCAGCACTCTTTCAAATGGCCCCTTTAAAATCCCCAAGTCCTTATGGGTTTGGGGCCTGTTTCTATCAATCCTATTGGGGAGTGTTGGGCAATGAAGTTAGTTCAGTTGTTCGTATCTTCTTAAATAGTGAGTCTTTATGTATTGATATAAAATCCACTTATATAACTTTGATCCCCAAGGTGCAAAATCCTAAGTTTGTTGGTGAATTTAAGCCCATAAGTTTGTGCAATGTTTTGTACAAAATCATTACTAAAACTATTGCCAACAGATTGAAAAAAGTGCTGCCTGATGTGATTTCTTTGTTTCAAAGTGCCTTCATTCTTGGTAGAGCCCCGTTTGGATTGAGAGATAAGATGAGATGAGTTGAAATGGTTTGTGAATAATAATGAGATTTGTGAGTTAAAATTTATGAATAGTAGTGAGATAAATTGAGATGATCTCAACTCACCTTGCAATCTAAACCAGCTTAATAGATAATATATTAGTGGCATATGAAGCTTTACACTCCGTAAAAAAAAAAAAAGGCAAAGAAGGATGCATGGCCATTAAATTAGATATCTCCAAAGCCTATAATAGGGTTGAAAGGGTATATTTGGAAGGAATTATGAAGAAAATGGGCTTTGGATAAAGATGAGTGAGCTTGATAATGCATTGTGTGTCAATAGTTCAATATTACTATTAGTTAATGGTCAGCCAGATGAAGTGATTGTATCTACAAAGGGATTAAGGCAAGGTGATCATTTATCACCTGACCTTTTCCTTATTTGTGTATGGGGGCTTAGCTGAGTTAGCTCTATGATAAAGTTCTCATAAGCTAGAGGTGCTGTTAGTGGTATAACAATAGCAAAAGGAGGAACAAGGATTAATCATCTCCTCTTTGCAGATGATTGCATTCTATTTTGCATAGCCATCATGAAGAAATGGAGGAACGTAGTAGATATGTTGGATTAGTATAAACAAGCTTCTTGCCAAAGTCTCAATATGCAAAAATCTAACAACTTTTTCAAGAAAAACATCAAGCAGGATATCAAGAATCATATTATAAGAAAGTAAGGAGCTAGGGTGAGTAGGGATTCTAAGAAGTATTTAGGGCTGCCATCAATGGTTGGGAAGTTAAGATATAAAGCCTTTAGGGGAATAAAGGAGAAAGTGTGGAGCAAAGTGCATAACTAGAAGGACAATTTTCTCACCCAAGCTAGTAAAGAGATCCTTATCAAAGCAGTGATTTAAGCCATACCTACATATGCCATGAGTGTGTTCAAGCTTCCAAAGCAGTTATAAGCCTCCAATGAAAAGAACTACATTGGAGAAAAACTGCACTATATATTATATATGAAACAACAATAAGATAATGGTTTTAGAGGTTTATATATCAAAAAATAGCGAGAAATAATATGAAAACATTAAGTTAATTTTAATTTGGTGGTATGGAAAAAAGGTTAGTTTATATCAAATTAAAGATCATAAAAACCTTACGGGTACTTACTGATCATGTTAAAACTATTTTATACCAATATATCATCAACATAAACAAGAACAATAGTGATGCTGGTGCGGATGATAAGAGTGAACAAATAATGATCTGTCTGAGACTGATGAAAACCTGCATTAAGAAGCACAGTGGTTAGTTTAAAAAACCAGTTTCGAGACACTTGTTTGAGGTCATAAATGGATTTTCTGAGCCGACAAGCACTAATCTCCCCCTTAGTGCAATATCCAGATGGTGGGATCATGTAAACTTATTCATCAAGATCTCCGTGCAATAAGACATTGTTGATGTCAAGTTGATGAATGAGCCAATGTTTGGTGGCGGCAATTGCTAACAAGCATTGTACAGTGGTCATTTTTGCAACTGGAGCAAATGTCTCATGATGATCAAGGCCTTCAACCTGTGTATAGCCCTTGGCAACTAATCGAGCTTTGTACCTCTCGATGGAATAGTCGACCTTGAGCTTGGTTTTGAAAACTCATTTGCAATCAATAGATTTCTTACCAGGAGGAAGTGGCTCAAGTGTCCAAGTCGAATTGTCCTCTAAGACACGAATTTCAGAGGACATGGCCTCATGCCAATGTGAGTGGTAGATAGCCTCAGAATAACATGAGGGATCAATACAAGTGGTAACAGCAGTTAAATAAGAGATATGAGAGGAATAAAAACAGGAATATGAAAGAAAAACATATAAAGGGTGAAGACTACCTGAGGCCAGTGGAGCAGGTGAGAGTGTCGTGGACTCCGTATGTAAGATCGGATAGACATAGTCGTGAAGATATGTAGGTCGAGTAATTGTGCGACAAGGACGAGGGACAGGGGGATGGAGGGGAAGTAGGTGGTGGAGATGAGGTGGCAAGAGAGCCAGAGGATGAAGATGAAGACACAATGGGCTCTGGTATAGGGAGAGGGATGTGGGAATTATAGGGGGAGGAAGAATCAGGAATATATTGGAAAGGAAATTGCTGCTCATGAAATGTGACATCATGGTAAAAGAAAATGTACTGAGTGTCAATATTGTAGAGCTTGTATGCTTTATGAGTACTTGGGTAGCCTAGAAACACACATTTGGTAGCATGAGGAGAAAATTTGTCATGGTGAGCACGAAGAGTTTGAGCATAACAAAGATACCCTAACACACGAAAGTGATTATAGTTTGGTATTTTATCAAAAAGTGTCTCAAATGGGGATTTCTTTTTTAGAAGACGACTGGGAGTGCGATTGATGAGATATGCAGCAGTGAGAACACAATCATCCCAAAATTTTAAAGGTAGGTGTGCTTGAAATCTGAGACTACGAGCAACATCTAGAAGGTGTTGGTGTTTACGCTCCGCAAAGCCATTTTGTTGAGGAGTTTCAACACAGGTACATTCATGAATGATGCCGTGATCTCAAAGATAAGTTTGAAATTTATGAGAGAGAAACTCTTGTCCATTATCAGTTCAAATGATTTTAACAGTGGTGTTAAATTGATTTTGGACAAGAGCAAAAAAAATGCGTTAAATGGGTATAAGCTTTGGATTTAAAACGCACGAGATATATCTAATTAGTGCGGGAAAAATCATCAACAATTGTGAGAAGATAATGAGCCCCGCACAAAGAAGAAGTATGATAGCCACCGCAAATATAACAAAAACTATGATTAAAAGGAAAAACACTTTTATTAGTAGGAAGAGAAAACGACAATCTAATCTGCTTAGAACGAGTACAAATGTCGCAATCAAAAATAATAGAAGGAGAATTAAAAAAGACTAGAAATAGTAAAACTGAAAGGATGACCTAGACGTTGATGCCATAAGGTCTTATTAACGATGGGTTGTGCAGCAAATGCAAAAGGATGAAATCAAAGGGGAAGAAATTGCCAGTACTAGCAAGGAGAGCAATTTCTGATAGAGCTCCAGTGAGAGACCAAGGACAGGACTCAACGCCAAGGTGG
>QEOY01005560.1:3978-19754 GCA_003123805.1 Juglans sigillata | reverse complement strand
TTTTTAATTCAAATATAAAACATTTCTAAGAATTTATATTAATGTTATCCATTTAGGTAAAATACATGATGTTTGTTATTTCACTCGTGAATTAATTATCAAATGACTAAATTGGATATTTTCTAACAATTTTCTTTACACTAGATGGAGTCGAAATGAAAATGATCTCATTATAAGATACAGGCTAATACATAGAATAGATTTTACGATATTTCTTTTTATTCATATAGATATACTGAATAATATTAAATATTTAATAAATAGTATAAAATTCTAAAATTATAACAAAATCTCAATGCTACCTCGTTACAATTACGTTGAGAGTCTTATGCAGTAATTTGTAAGGTGGGTTCGTGGTTAGTTTAGGGCTAGTTTGGATTTTGAAATGAGATGTGATGGTTTTAAATTAAAGATAAAAATTATTAAAAAATTATTTTTTAATATTATTATTATTTTAAAATTTGAAAAAGTTAGATAGTTTATTATATTTTATGTGAAATTTGAAAAAATTATAATAATTAGAAGAAATATTTTCTGAATTCAAACAGAATTTTAAAGTTAATGTAGTTAAGATATGTTCTTTGGAAATAAAAAAGGGAGCGATTTTGCTATCTTTACAAAGTTTCATTCGATCAGCACTCTTAGATTCTATTTGAATTGATAAATTATCTCAACTTATTTTATTTTATTATTAAAAATATTTTATATTTTTATATAAAATATAATAAATAATTCATCTTTTTAAAATTTTAAAATAATAATAATATTAAAAAATAATATTTTATTTATTTTTTATTTTTTATTTAAAATTATCTCATATCATCTTAGTGCCTAAACGGGAATTAAATCTTGCGACCAAAACAATGTTCATGCTGTTAAGAGCATTAGCATTGGATTATACATATGCAAATGTAAAATTTGTATAATATGACATGATTTTACATTTGACTATTCTACTCAAAACTTATTCTCACATTAGATTATCTATCTACTTGTTAAAATAATAATAAAATATTATAAATTTAATAATATTTTTTTTCAATTTTTTTGTTCTGTTATTTATTTTCTAAATTAAGAGCTACATGAAAATATTAATATTTTACAATATTCATTTTTTTATTTTGTATCAATACTTTTGTATAGAGGCTGAACTGAAAAAGTAACTAATTCACATTCGAAAAATCGAGGGAAGAGAAAGAGGAAGAAAATAATAAACAAATATTTAGTTCAGCTATATCATCAAGTCAAAAATGACTAAAAGAGTTGAATCACACTAGCTAAAAACTATTTGATTTTACACTTACATAATCCAATGCAACCCGTTTCCTTTTGCATTTGTATTTAGATATTTTGAATGCTCTTAAAAGTACTAGCATTGGTTTGGTCAAATACATCTTCAAAATTTAACAAATATTACACTTTTTTACATTTACTTATTTTATTTAAATTCAATCCCTAAATTAGATTAGCCATTTACTCTCTATAAAATAATAAAATATTATTAAATTAATAATTTATTTATTTAATATATTTATATCACATTTTATAATTCTATCAATTTAATATTAATAATAATTATATTCTAATTAAATTAATATTTAAAAAAATCATATTTTCAATGGTCATTTAATACTAATAACTAAAAATTGAGATTAAATTTATCTAAATTTCGTATTCACTAACCAAATATCTAATATTCTATCTAAATATTTACTAACCATATTTTTAATGGAGTGAGAAATTATTATTTTAACTTTTGGTGAATCAATTTAGTTCTTCAAATTTGACTAATCACTGTAGCAGAAATTCAAATTATTTTAGAGATATCCAATTTAATGTGGGGTCTTTTTAATACAACTTATCTAAATTTTGATCAATCTTCAACTTTACTCAAGTCAATACTAGTGCTCTAAGAGTTTGTTGCCTTTTTAAGTAGAAAAATTATAAACATAAGCCTCACACTCTGTACACTAATTTAAAAATATGTCATTTTATTTTTTTATCCACATAATGAAAATGATTCTAAATATATTTGTAAGTAAAATAAGATAAAAAAGTAAAATGACATATTTTTAAATAAATGTGCAGGGTGTGAGACTTATGGGTAGCACTGTTCTTTTAANGTAATAATGTCTTTTTTTGGTTAATTGCGGGACACGTATAATCTAGTTGCGTTTGCATAATGAAGTATTTTTAGATATTCTATGAATAATAATAATAATAATAAATAATAGAATATTAAATAGTAAGAAATAATAATAAAAAATAATATTCTTAAAATTTTTTTATTTTTATAATGGATATAATATACGAATTTTAAAATACTAGAGAACGGCCCCAGGTGCGTTAGTCTCGGAATACACTTGACAAAATGATTTAAATAAAAAAAATAAAAAAGTCAATAACTCATTTATCTGAAAAAAGAAAATNCAATTTACCGAGGTTCAAAACACAGAATCAAAGTTCGAGTTGACACACCTATATAACCGCACTCGTGGAATTTGAAACAAATCCATGTCCTTTCTCTAGAGCCTTCTAGACAGCATAGCCCATACTATTTTGAGCTGCTCCCTCTCGCTTCCATTCTCGCTTCCATCAATGTCGCTAATGGAGTTTTGGGGTACCCTATCTCTCGTTTTGATTTTCTTGTTGTGAATTAGGGTTTTGTATTCTCATATGTTGCCGCTTATCATTTTTTTTNAGAAAGGAAAATGAGTACTACACTGTCAGAACAAAAAGAACATGAAAAGAGACGTCAATTCATGTGAGCCATGGGGCTATTAAGGATTTTTTTATAAAACATGATCATTCATTAAATTCTACAAGAGAGCTCTACGTCAAATGATCAAGGGTCTTAAGGACCTTTTGGTAAAACAGGATCATTCATTAAATTCTATAATAGAGCTACACGTCAAATGATCAAGAGTTTTAACGACCTTTTGGTAAAACAGGACTTAATAAAAAAATAACAAAAATTACTATTTATAATTAGATAATCACTTATTATAATAGAGTAGATATACTGCAACTTTAACTATGTGGCCATAAACATAATTTAAATTTTAAAACTTTAATATATAATTTAAAACTCTACATGCTCATGTTCAACATAATCCATGCTCATGGTGTACAACGTGTTAAAATTGGATTTGGATTTCACACAAGTCAAAATTGACTATATTAATTGTACATAAAATTTCTCCGTGATGTTTTTAAAAAATACTACTTGTCTCAAATATTTTATATTCCTCTTTGTATATTGTGATGAGAAGAAAATCATTACCTTGGGCTCAAGAAAGTAGAAAGGGCTTGTTGCAGGGAATGGGCCGGCCACAGAGCCCAACTCGGTCACCGATGAGGCCTTAACCAACACCAAGGCAGGGGTTCAAAAACTAGGAAATGAAGAAAGAAGGACTATGGCCGACATCGCCGAACAGATGGGACGTCGAATAGAGGCTAAATCCTATTTAATGCGGCTCAGAACAGAGGTCACGTTGCATTAAATGCCTTCCAGAATGCGGGGGATGCGGCATTAAATGCGACCCAAGACTAGAATAGTACATAGAGAAAGTTAGGCGTAATCGCCGCTCGGTGAGGAAATAACACGTAAGCTACTCGATAACACGGTCCGTGGGATAAATTGTCTCGCGTGACACAAAATCCAACCACAGAGGGCTCTAAAAGGTAACTATAAATAGGGACAACCCAACAACGACAAGGGTGATGAAAAGATTATCTCTCTCTCTCTTCTTAACTCTCTCTCTCTAGCTTTATCTCTCTGCGTAGAGATTCAAGTTTCGAAGGATTAATGGACCACGAGGTCCCCTCTTCATTTTTGATTGTGTAGGATCGAGCTTGCGTACCGAGAATGAAGAGTTGTCCAGGCCCACAAAACACGACTTCAATACATATCGTGATCAAATTTTCTTGGACTACATCGATGTTGTATCCTATATATATTTGAGACAAATTAGGGGCATTGATCATCACGTGATCAATATGAATGGCGGCTAGGTCTTGAATGGCAGCTAGCTAGCTAGGCATGGTGGACGTCAAAATGAGTAAATTAATACAAAGAATTAAAGATATTGACGTGAGCATGCAGCATGAGCCATTAATATTTATAATAGGAATATTCACTTATAAAGTCATTGGAAACGTGAAGGAGGATAATTTATATTATATAAAAGATATNGAATCCCTCACATATGTACAAGACTCTCTCTCTGTTCTCTACAAAACCGCAGAAAACAAAATGCTCACCAAAATAATCCCGTAACCCTAACACGGCTAAGAGGCATATATATATGCACTAAAGAGATGGCCGCACGTGTCCTTAATCCAGCAGCTGAAGAGCACAAGTCAGGAGGCCAAAAGGTTGCTCACGTGTGAAGCACATAACCTCAACTCTGCATATCAGTAAGTGCCGCTGCTTATCACCAAGAGTCCCACTCTTTTAAATGCTGCATACACACTGTGTTAGAGAAACAAATATACAGAATGATGGGAGTAATAGTTGACACATTAATCACAATATATATAATTCATTGATCAACGCGCGCCTAGCTACTGCGCCATGCAGGCCTGGGTTAATGTTCATTTATTAATACAGCATTAATCTTGATTTTAATTCTGAATTCGATTATCTTAAAATATAATTAGTTCATAATATTTTATGAGCTGTCGCATAACTTTTTAATTTAAGTAGTTGATTTATACAGTTTAAAATCATGTGTCGCGCCAATTGATGTGAGTTTAAATGGTAAAGTTTAGAATGAATAATAATAATAATAACTCGTAATAATTTTGTATAGGATGAATTGATACTCCCATAAACTGGCCAACCCGGCCTGTTCACCACGTCTTGACTAGAAGTACTCAGCTAGGTCTTGCATGCAAGGAGTCAAGTACTCATGATCTGAAGAAATACATGAGGCTTCGTTATTCAACAATTCATGTATGATCTATCTCTTATTAAAGAAACTACTTCAAAATATTCTATAGTTTTCCTCGGTATGGTTGCTGTCTATAAAAGTTAATTAACAAGATGATGGAAATGTTCTGCGTGTGTTTTCTTTATAAATATAAGTTGAGTCGCACCACTTCAAGTGACCGTTAGGTTAAATTGATCATTTTTATTTTTTTTCAATTTTTTTATTTATATTTTTTTATCATTTTAAAATATTTTTAAAAAAATATAAAAATATATCAATATACTAATAGTCACTTCCTTAACTATTAAGTAAAAAAAAATTAAAATATATGAGATATCAAAATAAGAAACCAATTGAATCGATAAAATAATATTTTTCTATAGATAAATAGTACAGTCCTATACACTGTGAATCAAAGCTGTAAAAATATGGACAAAATCAAAGCTGTACAAAATATGTACAATATACACCGCATAACATTCTCCTATAATCACGGATCAAGATTCCCATAATCAACCAAGCTATCCCTTAAAATCAGCTTCTCTTTAGCATATGGTCTCATTGCCTCTTTCACAATTTCCGTAATACTGTCACAGGACAACTTTGGGCCCCTACCCCCCTAGAGTCACACGTTACCGACTTTGGGGTCGGCCACGTCCCTAAATCAAAGTCCCGAGTCCCATTATATTTTCGTTTGTCCTGTAATGGATTGGGCACCCTCCAGGAACATCTATATAAGAAGCTGATGCTGGACGCAAGATGTACAAGCGGCATATCTGCACCAAATTAAGATGGATCTCGTCAATGGCCAGGGAGCAAGTGATGAGTTGTCTCGACTTCAGTCTCATCTGTACAAAAATATACTAAGCTTCACAGATTCCATGTCACTCTATTGTGCAATTCAGCTAGGTATCCCTGAAATCATCCATAACCATGGCCAACCCATTACTCTTAAACAGCTGGCTTCTAAGCTTCGAATCCACCCACAAAAAACCAGATGCATGCACAGGCTGATGCGTTTGCTGGTACACTCCGGTTTCATTACTAAAACGGCCCCAGTAGTTCATGAAGATCAAGAAGAAGAAGAAGCTTATGCTCTCACAGCTTCTTCTAGGGTCGTCCTCGTAGATAAGGTCACTGGCCTGTCACCGTTGGTTCAAGCAATACTTGACCCTGCTGTTGTAAACTCATGGTATTCCTTGGGAGATTGGTTTCGAGGCACTGAGCTCACACCTTTTGTGAAAGCGCACGGGATGGGCTTCTTTGACTACTGCAACCAAAACCCAGAATACGGTGTCGCTTTTGATGAAGGGATGGCCAGCGATTCCCGACTAATGAGAAAGGTGATCAAGGACTACAAGACCATTTTTGAGGGTTTGGATTCGTTGGTTGATGTTGGAGGTGGAAGTGGGACAGTGTCGAGGATCATTTCTGAGGCATTCCCTCACATCAAATGCACGGTGTTTGACCTCCCACATGTGGTTGCTAATTTGCCAGATGATAAAAACTTGACATACGTCGGTGGAGATATGTTTCAGTCCATCCCTGCTGCAGATGCCATTCTAATGAAGGTGTGCAAAATATTTCTTTGCCTAATGGTCCACGATTTTGTTTTCAATTCTCACAGAAAATATAATTCTTTCTAATTTTATGTTTTATTTTTCTTAGTTGGATATGCTACATGCCTTACGTTTGTTTTCGCCATTCGTATTGGTTGTACTTGCTTGAGTGTATTTTTTTTCCAGCAAAGCTCCATAAATATTATGGACCTACTTCGTGTGTTTGTATTTTAAGGGATCTGAAAGCAAAATTGAACATATATAAGAATATTTATGCGAACTTACACGATCAGTAAATTAAAGACAACTATCACGGTGTCTGATCCTTTTATAATTCCCAAGTGGCCAGAGCTCAAAATTAATTAGCTGGGTTTGAAGTTACATATTTTAAGGCATGATCTGCATGTACTGATTCTGATATCTTATATAATTTGACATGCAGTTGATCTTGCATGATTGGAGCGATGAGGAATGTATCGAAATACTAAAGAGATGCAAAGAGGCTATTAGGAGCAAAGGTAAGGACGGAAAGATAATTATCATAGACGTAGTGATAAACGAGGAGGAGGAACAACATGATATTACAAAAGCAAAGCTTTTCTTGGACGCACTGATGATGATTTTGGTCACTGGAAAAGAGAGAACCAAGAAAGAGTGGGAAAAGCTCTTCTTGGATGCTGGCTTTAGCCACTACAAAATAGTGGCACCATATGGCTTGAAATCCCTGATTGAGGTTTATCCTAATTGATAGATCATAAACTGGTACTCGTGATTACCAATTATATATGTATGTCAAATAACTAGGGATGACAACATGTGATACGAGTTCGGGTCAAAACGAGTTAACCTACTAAGAATATATTAATAAAAGGGTCAACCTATTTAACCCGAAATAAACTCGCAATAACTCTTTTAAATTTTATCATTGTTGTGTTGTAATATTGGTATTTTTCAATATGCTTATATTTTTATTGTTGAGATTGTAATTTTAGACCTATGCTCATAGTTGTTATTGTTGTTTGTAATATTGGTTTTATTATAAATTAAAATATGAAGAATATTTGTACTTTTTCTTAGTAGATAGTATTATTGTTTTTTTAAATATCGTGGCCATTAATAAATATATATTTTAACTTTTATATGAGATTATATTAATTAGATCAAATGAGTTATCGGGTTTGTTCAACCCAATTACATAAAGAGAAATGATACTTGCAGTCGTGAGCGTGCAGTCGCTTTGAAAAAAGTGAATAAATAAGGGACCCACATGAAAAGAAATTAATTTTTTAATAGTGGACCCCATTCTTTTTCAAAGCGACTGCACGGGTCTTACATAAAACGGGTTGAAATAGGTTGTGTCATGTTGAACAATTTTTTATTAACTATTAAATAGGTCAAAAAGATTCGTGTCATGTCACCCGTTATTTAAATAGATCGTATTAAGGTTTGAAGGTTTGACTCGCTTAACTTAACGGGTCATGTTTAGGTTGACCCATATAATTGAATGTCTATGACTAAATATAACACGAACACGACCCAAAAAGACAAATTGTCACTCTTAATGTCAAAGCGCAAGATCACTGTTGAACAAAAGTCTTCTAGTTTGATGCTTGTTAGGATTAACTAAATATCTAGAGACTACTTTGAAATAGATTAGCAGAAGTAAATAACAAATATTCAACAATCACACAAATAATACCAAGATTTAATTGATTTGGCTTGAACAATAGCCTACATCCACTGGCAAAATCGATCTCAATGAATTCACTATCATAAAGATGGAGTATAAGAGAGCAATCACAAATCACTCCTCAATCTCAAAAGCCCTAATGCACCAAATGAGCTCTCAAAATCTCACAAAAGGAGTTCTCTTTCTTTCTAGCCGCAACTCACCCTTTTTCTATTTACAAAAATATGTTTATATATAAAACGACACAGGAACTAGGTTTTCTGAATATTTGTTCAAGTGGATTGTCGAGTGGAAAATCTGTCTAAAGTTCACTCAAGTGGATTGTTGAGCAGATATCAAGGGAGCAATTTGTCTGAAATTCGCTAGAGCTAAGGTTGAGCCAAAGTTTGTTTGAGGCAAGGTCGAGCCACAGTCATGCCAAGTCTCTGGAATTGTGTTTTTAATAGGAAATCAAGCTACCATTCTAACAATGCTCTTAAATAATGCTTTCAAGATTAGGAATAATTGGTCATGGATCTAGGTTTTCAAGTATATTACTACTATTAACAATGAAAAGAGAAGAAGAGTGTTTCTACTGCAGCTCGTGGGTAACCTCTAATAGGAAGGCTCTTTGTTTAATTAGCAATTAAAGTTATACTTTAATATATGGGCTATGGAGGTCACACCATCTGTGAAAGCACAGTGATGGGTCTTTCGACAACAACCATTAAGAAACAAAAACTTGGATTTAAAGAGAGAGCAAGCCTATATGCAGTCCTGAGGACTTGCATTAATTAGGAAATGGATAATGCTTAGTTGTTCGAATCTTGTATACCTAAAAAAACACACACACACAAATGCTAAAAAATATATAAATACATTGATCGGTACACTTAGGGACACCGTTTTCGATAGGCATGGCAATTAGGATCGAAAATGTGAGTGGTCGGTTTCAGTCCCACAGATGGTGGACCAAATGGGTTTTTGTCTGGTCCCGAGGCCTGTGATTTATGGATCGAACTGGACCAGACCGAAACCAACCGAATTAGTATATATATTTTTAAAATATTTTTTATATATATTATGTTATTTTATATATATTATATTATTTTATATAGTATATGTATATTTTCAACTTTCCAAAATAACATACACTCTGCTAGATTTTGTAGTTTTTTCCTCCTATTAGGTTTCTCGTTTGCATGGTGGCCAGCGAGGCTTTGCCGTCCACGGCAGGCCTTCAATGGTCATTCATTGATCTGGTTTCAGCGGTGCCGCAGCCTCTGCTAGAGATGGACGTGGCCTTCTGAGCACCGAAATTAATTGATGGAGAACTCTATTTTACGTTCTTTACAGAAGAAATAGAAAAAATGGCACAGCCATTTCGATTTTTTGTGGTTTCAACCATGAGACATCTGAGGAATGTCTTTAAGAGGTCGTCAAATGAGATGGATTTTAAAAAGGCTCTATCCAGAGAGTCTTGTGAGGTGAATGGTGTGCCGTATCAGGCCTTTGCTTGGACGCTGGACTTCGATGAAGAATATGAAGCTACACGAGTGCCGATGTGGGTGTTTTTGCCAGGTTTGCCTCCTAACTTCTATCATAATTCAATTCTCAAAAGTTTGACGACGCCAAATGGTAGGTTCATCCATAGGGATAATCCTACCCTTTGTGCGACGAGAACGAATGGAGCCTGTGTCTGCTATGAGGTTGATGTTTCTAAAGAATCAGTTACACATTTTTGGATAGGGAGACCTGGATTGCAACGTAGTAGACGACAAGAGGTGTTCTATGAGACCCTTCCTGCATATTTCCATAACTGTAAAATGCAGGGACATAATCAGCAGACATGCAGAATGGGGACTGAAAATCTGAAAAAAAAAAAAAAAAAATTGAAGGGAAAGTAGGTGTGGGTGAAGAAAAGGGAAAAGGTGGTGACGGGTGAAGAGTGCAAAGAAGGTTTTGAGCAGTTGTTGATAGAGTAGGGGCCCTTGAACGTGTCACAGGTTAGTGATGATGTGCTGGGAAAAAATATTGCAGAAGATCAAATAGTGCGGGTTGGTAGCCATGAAATTATAATAGAAGTGGAGAAGGATAAGGACGTATGTGATCCTGCGCAGGGAAGTAGAGATAAGTCAGATGTGCCCAACTGCTGCATGCAAGAATTTCTGACTTCTTTCGGGGTTCAATAGGAACCTTATGTCCGTGAAGTGGAGAAGGCTAAGGATTTATGTGATAATGTGCAGGAAAGTATAGACAAGTTTGTTGTGCCCAACAGTTATAGGCAAGAATTTCTGACATGTGCATGTATTGATCGTGAAACTGTAAAACCTGTTTTGGGTGGGGACCATGCACATGACATGTAGGAGATCGGTGAAGCAAGTGTTGCAGGTGATGTCCGTGAAGTAATGGGAACTTTATCGGGTGGGGATCGTGGCCAGTGTTTGAAGGATCTGCAGAGGCAAGAGGGGAACGTGTCACTTAGAAAGGTTAGTCATGATGTGTGTTACTCAGCAAGAGGGGTCTGGAGGAAATGGAGGTTTGAAAAATGTTAAGGGAGTGGGTGAGGATGGGTCAGGAAGTGTGCATCTAGGGTCTGAAGATTACTCTGATATGGGTAATACACAAGCCAATGGTAGTGAGAATAGTGCTTTGGAGGGTGTTAGTGATGTGGCTCAGGAAGATATTCACTCAGAATATAAAGTCGAGACAAATAAGATTAGGGACGATATGCAAAAAGACTACAGTACAGATTCAGAAATTCCAAAAAAGTCATATGGCAAGTTTTTGAAAAGGAGTTCCACAAGGGTGGTGATTCGTCCTTCAAAATTCAACTTATGATTAGTCCTATAATATTTTAGAATATAAGGGGAGTCGAAACTTTTCAATTGCGGTTGAAAAATATCATTTCTAAGTACAAGCCGAATATTTTAGCTTTGGCTAAGCCCTTCCTGCTGGAGGACAGAATTCCTAGTTGTTTGAGAAAATCTTCTTGTGATTCTTTCCTCACAAATGAAGCGTGTGGTGGTAAAATAAGGCTTTTGTGGGACTCGACAGTATCAGTGCTTTGGGTGGCAGGTTCTAATTAGTTTGTGACTGTGCAAGCAAAGGAGTGGCCACGTGTTCATTCTCACTATTGTTTATGCTAAGTGGAGTCAACTAGAGTGGAAAGTCCTTTAGGAGGATTTGGAGGCGAGTGGCAATGTTAATATGCCATGGATTATTTGTGGTGACTTTAACGTTATTAAATATGACTCCGAGAGAAGATGTGGAAATCCTTGTCAATTTGTTGCGATAGAAGATTTTAATTTCTGTATTCAGAATTGCAGCTTGATGGAGATGTGTTCTAAAGTACCAAGGATGACTTGGTGTAATGGCCAAGGCAATTTGGCTAGAAGTTGGGCAAGGTTAAATAGATACTTTATTGATTCTAACTTTTTTACTCGTTTTCTAAATTTTTTTTTTATAAAGTTTTAGCGCGCATTACTTCATATCATTCTCTTTTTTGCTGATACAAATGGGAGACGACCCGTTCAGGTATGGATCTAGCCCCTTTAGATTTCAGTTCATGTGGACATATCATATGGATTTTCTTAATTTTATGGAGGGAGTGTGGAAGCAGGAGTGTATTGGCTTTAGGATTCATGAGTTGTCTTTTAAATTGAAAAAGGGCTAAGGTGGCTTTGAGGGAGTGGAATGAGTGTGTTTTTGGCAAAACTAATGTCATTATCCATGAATTAGAACAACGGATTGCTAGTTCGGAAAACAGTCTTTAAGGTTGCTTTAATTCTGAAGATGAAAATGATCTCATGGTGTCTAAAATGGATCTTTTGACTTGGATGGGTAGAGAGGAGACGATATTTTCTCATATAACAAAAAAGAACTGGTTGAAGGATGATGATCAAAATTCAAAATTCTTTCACACTATATTAAAGACTAAGAAGCAGAACCGGGTTAATGATATGTGTTTGACAAATGATACTTTGTTAAGAACTCCTGTTGATATTCACCATGCTGGTGTTGAGTATTTTTATCAATTTTTAGGGAATAATAGTAGTCGTGATTTGCCTAGTTAAATAACATTATCTCTCACGTGATCTTCATTGCTGATAATATGTTCATTTGTAGAGATCCTTTCCTGAAAGAAATTAAGGATGCCTTTTTAGTATTCCCGTCGAGAGTAGTCATGGTCCGGATGGTTTTGGTTCGGACTTTTTTCGGTTTTGTTGGAATTTAGTTAAGGAGGACTTATTCGAAGTTACTTCTGAGCTCTTTCAAACAAAATCTCTCTCCAAGTTCTTCACTGCATCCTATATTGTTTTGATTCCTAAGGTAGGGAATCCTACTAGTTTGAAAATTTTAGGTCAATTAGTCTATGTTTAGTTTTTTATACGATATGTGCTAAAATTATTATGACCCGTATGACGTACATGCATTCTAATATGACTTCTCAAGAGCAAGGGATGTTTATTCCTGGACGTAGTATTTTTTAGAATATAAGTTTAACTCAGAAGTTTGTTCATTCTATTAATAAAAGATCTAACGAGGGTAATGTTTTNAAATCTCTCTCCAAGTTCTTCACTGCATCCTATATTGTTTTGATTCCTAAGGTAGGGAATCCTACTGGTTTTGAAAAATTTAGGTCAATTAGTCTATGTTCAGTTTTTTATACGATAGGTGCTAAAATTATTGTGACCCGTATGACGAACATGCATTCTAATATGACTTCTCAAGAGCAAGGGATGTTTATTCCTAGACGTAGTATTTTTTAGAATATAAGTTTAACTCAGAAGTTTGTTCATTCTATTAATAAAAGATCTAACGAGAGTAATGTTTTGCTTAAACTGGACATGTCTAAGGCCTATGATATAGTGGATTGAAACTTTCTGTTACATGTCTTGGAGGCCTTTGGTTTATCCGATCAATGCTTTGATTAAAATGTGTATTTCCTCACCGTAGTTCTCTGTCATAATGAATGACACTCCTCTAGGTTTCTTTAAAGGTGAACATGGTTTGCGACAAGGTGACCCCCTCTCGCCCTATATTTTCATTGTTATGCAACAGGTATTATCTCGCCTGCTTAAGAGATCCTTTGAGAATAAAAAAAAAATGAGCAATTTACTCAAGCTCAAGGTACTCCTCTTGTATCTCATCTTATGTATGCTAATGATATTGTTATTTTTGCTAATGATGGTTAGAGGTCTATGAGAGTTTTGATGCAGGTTTTGAATTGTCATGAAGAATGGACGGGACAGATCCTCAATAAAGACAAAAGTGTTATCTATTTTTCTAAACATATCTTTGTCTCTAGAAAATGCTCTATTCTTTGTTTTACTGATTTTTCTGAAAGGTCATTTCCTTTTAAATACTAATGAGTGCCTATTGTGGTTGGTAGACTAAAGGCGTGTGATTTTGATTATTTAATTGGTAAATTTAAAAGAAAATTGCAAGTTGGAAGATGAAATTGCTTTCTGCTGGTAGAAGAATTATCTTGCCGCGTCATGTTTATTCTAGTACGGCCACTCACATTTTAGCTGTTTTAAATATTCCTAATGTCATGATTAAATCGCTGAACAGGCTCCTAAGTTCTTTCTTTAGGGGAGAATCTGAAGGTAAAGGTGAAAGGAAATGGGTGGCTTGGAATAACATTTTTAGACCTATGGATGAAGGTGGTTTGGACATTCGAGATTTTGGGGATATTCAAAGGGCGTTACATATGAAACTTGTTTGACATTTGATCTCAGGTAACTCTTTGTGGGTGGATTATTTTAGAAGCAAGTATGTTAGAGGTAATCATTTATCCCTTTTGGAGCCTAATAAGGGAGGGTACTTGGTTTTGGAAGTCTATTGTTAAATGTATTCCAGAAGTTTTAGCTAATTCAAAGTGGTTAGTGCGTGAGGGTAATATTTCCTTCTGGTATGACAATTGGGAGGAGGGTGGTCCCCTAAAAGATCAGCACCCGGTTATAGAGTATCCCTTGATTAAGATTAAAGAGTATCGTATTGAGAATGTGTAAGATATCTCGCGTTTGGAAAGGTTAGTGGGACCACATAAAGCTAATGGTATGTACCATTTTTTTGGCTAAGAGTAAGGATGGTCAGGATGTTCTTATTTGAAATAAGAAAAAGTGATGGTAATTTCACTACTAAAAGTGCTTGGAATTGTATTAGGGTTCGGGCTCCTCCTTTACCTTGGGCCCATTGGCTTTGGCATACTAAACTTCCTAAGAAAATTTCTATTATGATGTGGAAAATTACTAATAATTGCTTGAGTGTGGATGCCAAGATTAAAATGGCTGGTATTCCTATGGCTTCAAAATGTAATTGCTGCTCTTCGGGTCATATTGAGGATCTTAATCATGTACTTTGCACCAATGATGTTGCTAGATATATTTTGCGCCTGGCTTCGATCAATTCGGTTAGGTGTGCATATGGGTAATTTTCGTACTTGGTAGGAACAAGTGAATTTTTGGTTTCATCGTGCTAGCAATTCTACTCAAGTTCGGACTATTTTTGGTCTTCTTCCTTCCATTGTTTCCTGAAAAATTTAGGATTGGAGTTGTAAAGCCCGATATGAAAGTAAGTGTGAAACGGTGAATTCGGTTTGGTATACTATTAAATTATGGATTCGTAGAATTATGCAGTTGACCACAAAAACTATGAAACTCCCTACTAGCAATATTGATATTTTAAAGAGGTTGAATATCTCAGTGCTTTTACCTAAATCTAAGAAGGTATTTGTGGTGAAATGGATTCGGCCACAATAGAATTAGGTGAAGCTTATACGGATGGTAGCAGCTTAGGTAATCCAGGGGCGNACATTCATACATACCCTATTATTAAAGTAATTATGTAATTTTTTTTAAATGCCTAAGTTGTAAGCAAGCATGAGTAATCTATGTACAATAAAATTATTTAATATTCATTAACCATATAAAAAATGTAGGACATTATTAATAATTATGCATACTAAAGAGTAAAGTCTAAGTTTTTTTTTTTTTTTTATAGAAACAAATTTCATTTCATTCAATGAACTGAAGTTACAACTGTGACTTATTAATACAGGAAAAATTCAGACTATAAGTCGAACTATACATATGCTCTAGGGCATCCCTGCACATATTGTAGCTGGCATTGTCTTAACTTCTCAATAATTCACTCCTAATAGAGAAAACGCTCTATAAAAATATAATTGAATAACCCCTCCATCCTCCAAGTGAGGAGGAGTACATGACACTGATGCTATGGACATCAAGTCCAATAGCCTATTTCTTCTTTATTAATAACTAAACAACAAAAACTACAATACAAAAAACAACAGAACCACAAGCACCGACATAAACCCAAACAGCACGCCCACCGCAAGCATCAGCTTCACAAGCCCAGACGGCATGAGCACCTAGCTCTCTCACAGATAGTAACCTCTACACAGGCCGGCCATACGACCACCGGCCGTAGCATCGCCCTCCATTCTCGACCAGCTCTTGCCCTAGATTGCGTCCAATCTAGCGGCTCAACACCTCACTTGGGTCACAAATGAAGAAAAAAGAACAAAAACACTAAGAAAACGGAGGTACAAAACCTAAAACACACCAACTCTAAATGAACAACACA
>QEOY01005558.1:3642-53325 GCA_003123805.1 Juglans sigillata | reverse complement strand
GTTACACGTGTTTTTATAACATTCATTCACCTCATTAGTGGCCTAGCTAATAGTGGGAGATTTATATAACATTAATGATAGAGCATGGGAGTGAAATAGCATCTCTAACCGTTCCCCAAAATGCAAAAGTATCAAAATCATACGTCTTTAATGATAGAGCAATGCTAGGTACAATCTCCATTTGAGGACTGCAATGTAAGCCTAGGCTATTTTAACTTTAAAATTTTTTAAAATTACAAAATTATTCCTCATAAAATGATATTTTCTCTCATCTAATAATGTGCCTGCACATGCAGTCCCCACTTGAAGACTGCAAATAGAATTTCTCTTAATGATATCATGCATGGTAACTTCAACTAGTCTAAACGGTGAGTGCTTTTTTTAGTCCTCAAGAACTACATATCAACTCATGTGAACGTATGTCAAACGAAAAGGAATTAAGAAGTATGGTTTGCACAATCCAAATTATTAGATTCCTCTACTTTATATTTAAAAGAGTATATGCTAGATATAATTTTAAACTGTTCAAGTCATGCATACTCTTTGAAAAACAAATGGGGTCCATTATTACAAAATAATTTTTATGTATGACGTCCTGCGGGATGTATCCATTTCTTTCAAAAGTATGTAGTACTATGTGGGACTTATACACTAGGACTATACATATCATTAAATAGATGAAAAATAAGCAGTGTTACTCTCATCACGATGGTCGGATCTTAATCGAAGGTGCTAAATATCATGTTTAGATAGTTTGAGAGTGTATTAATTAGTGGCAACCTAATATCACTAAAAAAGACACGATCAGTGTTACATAGAGTTGGTCTTTTAAATTATCCAAAAATGGAAGTACAAAACTCTCCATTTACGGCTAAAGTCAAAGGACCATAAACTCCCCAAAAATCAATGATGAAGCCAAACACTACCTTAATACAAAACCGTGGAATTGAGGAGGAGTTCATATCTTTCTCATCCTCAATTCCCTTCTAATATGTGTTGTCCGTAGTAATATGGCCACAATCAAGAAGTGGTGCACCACAAAGTCCAAGATTGCCCTCATATGCAAAAGCATCAAAACTTTGGAGTTGAGTTCCTGTTGGTATTCTTCCATGCAAACTATTGTTTGTGTTAGAAATACTAAATCAAATTACATAGAGGAAGTGATATTACCTCGTTGACAAATTGTAGATCAAGTGTGATTGTTCTATGGATTCTCCGTCATAGCTGTTGTTCATCCGAAATGCCCTCTTATCGATGGTGGAGTATGCTACATGGAAATACAAAAGCAACGCTCACAAATTCCACTACCTAGATGTCGGGACTAGAGAGAATTCTTTTGAGAGAGAGATCATTTTCTATTTTGTTCCATACACACACACTTCTCATCCAAAAGGGGGAGGGCTATTTACATAACCCCTCTAAGTGTAACCCCTGGCCCATTAAGGGCCAGCCATCAAGGCTCATAAAGTGGCTTAAGAGCCACTTCATAACCTCCAAAAGAAGGGGAAGGGGTGCCGACTATGGGTACCCCTTTCTTACATCTCCCACTTGAGTGGAGTGTCGAGCGAATATCAAGCGAACACTAGGAGTTTGCTTCGCTCGAATGAGAGTCGAGCGAATAATCTGTTTGGACTTCGCTCGAGCTAACTGTCTAGCACACCTCGAGCGAATTCTCTGCCTGAGTTTCACTCGAGCCAAGGTTAAGCAACAATCGAGCAAAAAATCTGTTTGCACCTTTTCCAACTCAAAACCAGACTCCACACAAAACCCAATAGGAGATTTACGACAATAATAGATCAACATGGGAGTGAGATAGCTAGCATCTGATCATCTAAGTATCGTTCCCCAAAATGCAAAAAGTCTCAAAATCATACATCTTTAATGATATCATTCATGGTAACAACAGCTAGCCTAAACAGTGAGTGTTTTTTTTAGTCCTCATAAATTACATATCAACTGTGAACGTACATCATAAACCAAAAGGAAGAAGTATGCAGGTTTGCATCAACAAAATTACCATATTCATATTCTTTATACTTAAAAGAATAATGTTAGAAACAGTCTCAGAATATGCAAGTATCGCGTACTCTATTTGAAAAAAAGGGTCCACCATTAAAAGATAAATTTTTCATGTGGATCCTAAATTTATCCATTTTTTTCAAAAGTAGTGTGCGGGACTTATACATGACCTGGGATTGCAAATATGATTAAATAGATTAAACATAAGCAATGTTACCCTCATCAAGATGGTCAGATCTTGATCGAAGGTGCTAAATATCATGTTTTGATAGTTTGGAGTGTAATGTGTTGGTTTTGATATTTGGATTACATGAATTGTGTAAAACCTCTTGCAGTACTTTGAGACTGCAAAGTATATTTATTCCTTAACAAAAAGGATCAAAAGAAGGAAAACTAAAGTTAAAACATATGTGAGATATTGGATTGACGACAAACATTAAAAAGACCAAGTATATTTCTTATTCAACGCATAAAGTCACACTTATAGCCTTCTCTTCAATCTAGCTAAAGATACTGCTAGAGTTACATGGAGTTGATCTTTTAAGTCGTTAAGAAATCGAAAATATGCAATTCTCCAATTAGGGCTAAAAGCCAACAGGCCACAAACCGCCCAAAATCCAGTAATGAAGCCAACCACCACAGTTATATGAAACCATGGGATTGTGTGTCCATCTTCCTCATTCGGAATGTCCTTATCAGTATTGTTGCCATTAGTCACATGGCCACACTCCGAAAGTGGGGCACTGCAAAGTCCATAATTGCCCTCATATGCAGAGGCATCAAAGCTTTGTAGTTGTGTGCCTGATGGGATTGGTCATGGAGATTATTGTGTGCTACACTAAACCTACGCAAGAAATGCAAATGAGCAAGTGACGTAGGTATTTCACCAGACAAGTGATTTGCAGAGAGGTCCAATGTTTCCAAGTCTGTAAACTCTGATATTTGGTTTGGAATCTGGCCTGAGAAACTATTCTGGCTAAGATCCACTGAACAAAGCATCTTCAAATGACCGATCCCAGTTGGAATGTTGCCACTAAGACTATTGTTTTTAATATATATTGTTGGGTTCCAGTAGGAGAGATAATTGTATTGGAAAACTGTACGATTGAATATGTTATAGACTGGTAAAAGTAAGGAACTATTGTCTTCTAGAGCTTGTGTTGATGCTAATGCTGGAAATGCATTAAGTTCCTTCGAAAACTCACTGAAATGAGGTTGTCCGACATGTCTAGACAAATAAGTCTTGGAAGGGTCAACAACCAACTTGGAATTGAACCTGTGATAGAATTGGCATTTAGGCTTAAGATTTTCAGCTTCTTAAGCTTTGATACCCATATGGGACAACTGGCCTATTAGTTGGCATCCACCTATATCCAAGAACTTAAGATTTTGGAATCCATTAAAAGCAATTATGTCATCATCCGTTGGCATTGTCTCGTATTGAAAATTTGTTCCAATGAGCACAGTTTCGAGAATCAAGCAACGCATAAGAATCTTTATTGCCCCAATGATATTAGTTATCTTGTTGCCAGTAATTGAGAAGAAATTCAGAAATCTCAACTAAGCCACTTCTGGTGGGATTTGTTCGTCTAGTTGGTTCAAGGCAAAATGAACTGCTCTTAGGACTTGCATGAGTGAATGCTTACTGGAATGCTACCCCAATGAGGACATTATACCCCAAGTCAAGTTTAGTAAGTTAATCACTACAAGAAAATAAGCCATTTCCAGCAATTTTAATATCGTAGCAAAAAAAATTGCTGCAAATAGTCCTTATTTGCGGCGATTTTTAGTTCGCCGATGATTTTTTTCACAAAAGTAGGGAATGCTGAGGCAGACCACTTTTTGGGGCGATTTTTAGAGCTATTGGGGCGATTTAGGTCGTCCCAACAAGTACGGTGACTGTAGCATCAGCTTATTTTCGTCGAACTAAGAAAGTCGCCACAATAACTAAATTTGTGGCAAACATTGTCGTTGTAAAATTTATATGCAGCGAATTAAAAAGCGCCGTAAATATTCTTTTTAAAACTTGTATTTTCCCCCCTTTTTTCTTTCTGTCCCAGCCTGATCCTCTCTCTACTCTTTGAAAAAATATTTACATCAGCCCTGCAGTCGCGTCACACTTTACGTTTTGGATTTAAAAAAAATGAAGAAAAAGAGATGCCACATAAGGTGTGTGGAGGTATTCTTCTCCCCTCCCCTGAAACCCCCCAACAAGCCAGCGACGTTGCCGACGACGATGCCACCTCCACCGCCAGCAGCCACTAACACGCTGCCTCCCTCCTCCAAGCACAGTATGTCGGTAAGCCAACCTAAGACGCCTCTTCCTTCCTCTCAAGCCCCTCTCTTTCTCGAGATCTCCCTTTTCTCCCTCACTACTTCTCTTCGTCTCAGCCATGGACGATGGAAGCTCAGCCACCAGCCACCGGGAACAGTAGCCCAAAACCCCCGACGCCTCTGTTACCCTCTCTGTTTCTCTCTCTCTCTCTCTCTCTTCTCTCCTCCATACGCCACCTCACAGTCCCCTATTTTAGCAATCTGAATGGTGTTCATTTGATGCCATCTCTCTGGTAAGCAGCTTAATTTGTTCTTAAATTATTTGCTTTGGAATAATAATATCATGGGTGAATGTGGATCTTAAATTAATAATTAGTGGTTTTCCAAGTTGATCTTAGGGTATAGATTTGAAGACAGATACACATTACTGATGTAGAAGCTTTTCACATTTTATGGGCACGAACAAATAAGCTATATCAGTTTTGTATTTGCACTGAGTTTGAAAATTACATGTTTTGTATTCTAATGTTAAGTTTTATTTTTGCACTGAGTTTGGAACTGGCTATTGTTTATATTTGAGTACTCTTGAAACTTTAGTTTGATATATGGTGTGTAGATAGTACGCTTTAGTTTGATATATGGTGTGTAGTGTATCATCAAATGGCTTTGTTTTATGGATGGGGGAATTGTGTATTTCTTGGTAGTGAGGTTTTCTTGTTCCTTTGTGCAGGTGGGATGAAGTCATTCCCAATGAAGTTATATACGCCTGACATATATAAGAATTGAAACATTAGAGTAAACAAATAATTAATCGGTCTTTCTTAATTAACATGTATGCGGGGCGTGAGTTTAGTCATGTTATATATATATATATATATATATATATATATATATATATATAAATATATATATATATATATATATATATATATATAGTACTTAGTTAGTTAGTTAGTTAGTTAGTAATTCAAGTTAAAGTCTAATGTACAAGCAACCAATTGGTTTTGATCTCTATGTTATACAATATTTGTTTGTGGGTAGGTCATGTGTTATGTTAGAGATCTCTTATATTATTTAAATTCACCACATATCCTATTCGACACACACAGGGGCCTTTAACTCTCAGGATGATAAACTACAATAAGATTTTAACTTTGTTTTTTAACTTGCTGGAAGGCTTATGCAATATCACAAACACTGCAGAGTATCATTTTATTGAACCTTGTTGAATTTAAATAGTGGTAGGAAGAAAACTTAACACAGGTGGAATTTAAAACTCATGTGGACTAGGATGGTTAGTCTTAAGTATAACTAGAAGTTTAAACGAGTAGAGTTAGAGCAAATACTGCATCCTTGTCTAATTAATTTTTATTTGAACATGACTCGCCAATCGCATTGCAAAAAAGGCGGCATCCACATAAACAAATGTGAGATAGTCTAGACAAACAGTTTAGCATAGGATACATTTTAGAATACCACAGTCTCAATGTGTGCTCATTTTTTCACTGTCCTCTGTTCTGTTGCTTCCAAGAATTATAGAAATTCTTATTTTTTAATAAGTGAGACTTATAGGAACTCTAACAAAGACAAACATGTCACATATAAACTCTCAGTTTTCTTGGTAACAAAACAGGGGTTACTGTGAAGTGCATGGTTTGTGTATTTTCCTCAATTTTTGTTGTGCTATTTGTGGTTCTTTGGTTAATTCTTAACACCTTATCTTTGGTTCTTTCTTAACACCTTATCTTTGTTTCAAATATCTTTGGTTCTTTCTTAACACCATACACTAGCAATGCTGTCGTGGCAGTTTTGTGGGGCAAATAGGTGCATGAACTCATTATCTGAAAAATACTAAAATGTTATATTAGAAGTTAAGACCCATTTCTTTCAATTTGGGGATTCAAAGCAATAAAGGAATGAAAATAATGCTGGGTGGAACTTGGTTGAACCCTTCAAATACTAATCAGGTATGATTCAAATGAAAATTGGAGGAAATGGGAGCACATGGACATGTACATGTACTGCCAAAGGGTTCCCTAAGTTAGCTTCTGAAAATCTTGATACCAACTGTTTTACAGTATGCCAATGCACTCTAGTCTGTCACATTTTGTTTCGATGTTTTTCTTTTCAAATCCTCATCAAGACTCGACACCTTTTTCCACAGCTTAGCAGGTTAATTGCTCATAATAGGGTTCTTCCAAGACATTCTCAAATTAGATTGTAATCTTTTGCTTTATTCTTTGGTAGTCTATGCATAGAATTATGGATTCAAGACTTAAACTCAGAATATTTAGATGGCTCCACATAACTCATTCTACTACTCAACTTATTATTATTCATAAAGAACTGAGTTCAGCTCAACATTCAAATACAGTCTTAAACTCATCGTAGGTAGACCTTACAAAACTCACTCTACCATCTCAACTCACTATTATTCATAAAAAAACTTAACCTAACTCAACTCAACTCAATATCCAAACACAACCTAAATTTTTTATATACAATACTTTTTGTACTGACCCTCTCCGAAGACCTTTGATGCCCGGTATACCACACAAAAGGTGATTTATGACCAGGCGGGAATATTTATTTGTAAGAAGTGGGATTTTAACATTGGAGAGTAGGTGAACTCGCGCCAGTCTCTGACCTTGAAGTGATAGAAGCTTTACATTATTTCTTTGTGGGTACCAAAGGCTAGAATGTGAGAAGGTGCTTTGGGTTCCAGTGGGATCAAGAAGTAAGCAAGGAGAGTTTTTTTAAAAAAAAAAGAAGAAGAAGAACTAAGCAAGTACAAGAGGGTTAATAGTATGCATACCAAAGGATAAGTACTCACGGGGCAGTGACTGACTCTTTCTTGCCTTGCTATCACCACACAGTTCACCCCTTTGGCTGAAGAACTAACCAGCAGAGGCAAGAAAAGGTAAATCCTTTTGTAACCCTACAATCATATTCTTGCCTTCACGAAGCAAAGACATTTTTGGTTGATGGTTTTTCTTTGTGATGTATCTTCTTCATAAAAACCAGGGATTTTTCAAGAGGCAAATAGTTGGAATTAAATCTGAATGTTGTTGTTTTTTCCTCTTATAGCTGTCATCTATATATATACATATATTTAGTTCTATTGAGGCATTGAGTAATAAGTGTAGTGCATGAAAATATTTTTTTTGAATTCTTTCAGGAGCAGTCTCGTAGAAACAGTAATAATAAGAAAAAACAGAATGTGAAATATACAAGTGGGAGGAAATCCTTTGTTAGGCTTATGGAAGAGGGGGTAAGTTATGTAGTGTTTAAAGTGAGTGTTATGTGTTTTTATAAAAGGGATTGAGCCTTAATTACATACATTTTAATTGAAGGGTGAGGAGGCACTGAATATGATTGCATTTTACAAAGAAACACACTGGTCAAGTAAAAAGTGGAAATTCATCAATGCAGCAAGTGGAACACAATTATGTGAGTTAGCTTATCTGTATTCTGATTTCTAATTATATAATGGACTATGCATGGTTGACCTGAAATCATGGTTTCCTTCTTTTTGAAATTTCAGAATCTGATGGTAGAGAGGTTAAATGAGAAAGACATTGAGGATGTTGATGAAGCTGTTGCTGATGTTTTCAAAGAGGCCTTAGGGTTCAAATCTAGTTATGCACAAGGGTTGGGCCACTCAGTCATACCTGAGCCCTCCCCGTTCTTGCAAAAGAACAAGGCATTTAAACGTATGGCCAAGGAGAATGAAAGGAACAAGACTTGTGCAGACATTTACAAGAGTAAACTAGAGGCACTTTTGGGTGATATGGCTGATCTGCGCAAACAGTTTTCTGAGCATGACAAACAACTGAACATGATATCATCGCAGTTGGAGTCAAGTAGGGAGTCTCAACAAGAGACTCAAGGAGATGCATAACATCTCTCATATGGGCAAGTTTTTTGAAGAAGGTGTTGGGGACTTTTGTGTTTTTTGTTCCCCCAATGGAAATGGCAGTGTTATAAATGTTTTGCTGTGTAGTGTGGGCAGGTTGGGGGTGTTTTGATAAAAAGGGTGGGAGGTGGTTACATAAGTGGGCTTTTGTGTTGGGAATATATAACCTGGTATAATATGGAAGTAGGTATTGATGTTTGGTGATGGTATGTATCAGGTAATGGTTTTCACCAGCATGAGTGAGTATCTTCTCCTATACAATGATAAGTAGTGTTTGTAGGGCTCTGGATATTCATTACCTGAGTGGGTACAATTGACTTATGTTTTTTTTTCATGCAGGGATACACCAGCATGCATGTAGGTAGCTGCATATCCAAGGGTTCCAGTAGGGTACATTTCTGTGACGGAAGGCCATTGTTTCATCACAGTTGATATTGAAATGGCAACCACCAAGAGAAGTGAAAAATATTACATATTGCACAAGTTCCTGATCCAGTGATGGTATATGTTAATTTCTGACTTTCTTGGTTTATTACATAATTAACTTCATAGGTCATGATGTTGTTATATGGAACTTGGGATAGACCACATGTTTGTTTAAAATATGTTGATTTTGGTATTGACTGGTGTATTGAAAGACTAATTAGTTGGAATTAATAGTTGTCACTGATGTTGGTGGAAGATATCAGTCAGTTTTTGACAATAAATTTGGCTGGTAGCATTTTTATAATATTCTAACAAATATGTCAATTTTACATCTTTATATCAAGATTCGAGTTATGTATTGGCAATTGAAACAGTTCCATAAAAAATAATAAAGTCATGAACTTAAGAGCAGTTTTCTTTCAATTTAAAATAAGGATTGTGAAGGAACCTTCCCTGTTAGTCTTTCACGTGTACAACACTCCCATGGTCACCAAAATGATGGCATTTTTATGGAATACTTGCAGACATGAATAATGTACTATTTTTGGTTGGTTGCAAAGCTGGTATATTGGAGTTGTCATGCATATTCATTGGACACATATGCTTCCTTCATGTCATATTTCATACTGGATTGATGCTCTGATAATATGGTGTTCTCCCAGCATTGTTTCTTGTTACTTTTGAATTAGTCATATAGTCTGAATTGATCACTTGTAAATGACCAAAGTATTTTAGGGAGATTTAAGTCAGCAGATTTGTTTTGAATAGTGAGAATCATTGATTTGTTGTTCACTTTTGAGGTAGAAAACCAAACTTGAAGTTGGAAATAGGTTATCCCTAGAACCATTGTATGATAATAATAATTTCTTGGTCCTAGCTATTTTGAGTATATATGTTTTTGTCAACTATATCGAGCATACTGACATATATAAATGCCATCTACCTTTGTGGTGTACTTTATTGTATACTAATAATGCAGGAGGTAATTTATATCAATGTGCTATATAACCTGACCTTTTCTAGGGAAATCTTGTATTGGCATATAAATTATTTTTTTTCCTGACTTGTTGGATAATTTATATATTGCAACAAGTATACATTTATCAGCTATCATGGGATTTTACCATATACATCCCTGGGTGAAATATTGTAAATGACCAAGTATATTAAAGGAGATGGTATATCGGGATTGCTTTCTCAGATTGAAGTCAGGTTGTAATTTGTTGTATTGTAAGGCTACTATTACAGAGGCAAGAGTTTGATGTGATCATAACATCATGTATGCTATCTTTTCAGGTCTTTTTCGTTCAGCCCTGAAAATCTCCTGATATAGAGGCTACCGAAACAGCTGGTGCTTCATTTCTAGTCAGATCAAAATGAGTTATCTCATACATGAATGCAATTGGAGCTATCGGGAGATTTAATTTGGAGGAAAGTTGATCCTTGTATATATAGAACTATAGTTGTTATATGGGTTATACAATCATGCTGATGACCCTCTTCTCCTTCCCACACAGTAAACATTAATGTATTTCCATTTCCTTCAATGAACAGTGGAACATGCTTGAATGTTGTAAATATTGATATAGAAATTATGTTATATGGTTGTGAGTGTATTTTGGAGTAATTTTACCATATATCTCACCTGAGTATCAATCAATTATTCACTCTTTAATGCAAACAATTTGAGGCGAAATGTAGACAACCCCAAAATATTGTCTACAGTCCCAACTAAGTGGGGAAAACTTGCTTTTCCCCAGGAGCTACAAGCTTTTGCAACAAGATACTTCCATGTAGAATAACTGATTTACATGGAATGTGGTTGTGGGAATAAGCATAAAATTGGTTTTATTTAAAATGCATTTCCTACTGATTACCTTCATGAATATCACTATTTCCTACGGATGAGGTTTTGTGGGGAAAAAGTAATTCAGAATTATTAAGTTTAAGTATTTTCCACAAGATCGCTTCATGGAAATCAAATAATTCCCACCATCACAATCATGGATAATCAGCGAACATGTTTAAAAAACATGCTTATTTCCCACCAACGCTATTAATGGCTAATAGTAATACCCACCAAATGTTCTGGCGGGACTTGCTCCTATACCCACGAGATTGATACAAATGAAATTGATTTTTGCGATGAAGGTTGAAGGCTTTTCACGCAGAATGTGCCGTGAAAAAATACGTGTAGTCCTTTAGAGTCATCGTCGGCAATAATACTTTTTGAGGTGAATTATACGCCATGAGTCTCCCATGAATAAAATTGGTGTTATAATAATCCGACACATGTCGGTTCGGATCGATTACGTCGGCTCAGTCGAGTCGCGGAACATAGGCACATAATATTCCTCTTTTTACTTCAAGTTTCCGTATTCGAAAGAACATAATGTCCTCCTCATGCTTTTATCTTTTTTATTTTTTTTAAAAAATAATTTGTGGAAAATAGATTTCATTTCATTCATAAAGAAAGTTATAGATGTGAAAAATTAATACAGAATAAATTCTGTCAAACTACACATCTATTGTACCCCTCTTTGCACACAAATTTCTTTGTGACATACATTATTTTAACTTATAGAGACTCTCATAAGAGAGTATTACTCTATGTAATAAACAGAGATAAAACTATCCCCCCACCTCCAAAAGAGGTGGAGTATCCAACCACTCCATCCAAAAAGAGAGATTTTCCTATTATAGACATAAACCCAATAACCTATTTCTTTATTAATAAATAAACATACCAACATTACAAAATTATAAAAAATCCTCATCTTCCAAAATGAGGAGAAGGAGATAAAACACACAAACTCAAAATAAACAACACATAGGCTGAAGAAATACATAAGCCCAGCCTATATGCAAGTGGAAGGGCAGCCCTTAGGTTTCATCTCTATCATAACTGCCGTCACCCTTTTTCAACTTTCTTTTTCCTTTTTTCTTTTTTTCTTTTCCTTCGTCCTTAATCATAAGATTCATAACTGCCACCGGCCCACCACCCTTCTTCAACTTTCTTATTCCTTTTCCCTTTGGTTCTCTTCTTATGTTCTTCATCATATCGGCATAAAAAAATCGATGGAAATTTGAATTTGAAGATCCCGAACAGCCAAAAGGAGCAATGCTATTATAGAACTTTGAATTAGCATCATCTGGAAATACTAAATGCACCCCGCATTCTTTCACTTCTACTTCTTGTCCACAAAACCTGTATAATGATAACCTACAAGTCCAGCATGTTTTAAATGAAATCTTAATGACCCTCCGTATATCCAATAACCGCAAAACTGCTGGTATATACACCCAGAATCCATTTCGCTTACTAACAGAGACGTTGACGATAGGACGTATTAAATTGTAATGCGAACAATTATATTCCACATAATATTCTTCATCCGTCTCAAACACTATTGTAAGCCTCACGTCCTTCGAGTTTATCATAGGGATCTTGAATAACGAAGAAATTGAAATACCATTACAATTATCACAAAAGACTTGACCAAAATCATAGATAATAAAGAAAGCAAACCCCATCTCCGGATTCATATTAGCATCCAAATCTATCTTTATAGAGGAGCCATTACTTTTATACTGGACCCAATCCGGAATCATATGGAATCCCAACGACCATCCACTTATCATGTTCTGTAAAACCAACCCCAAAAAGAGATGTTAATTGCAGCAAAAATAAAGCAATTGCAAGGCGATAATTAATTTTTTTATTTGTGAAATGAAATACTTTTTTATTAAAGCATTTTTCTGACATATTTGATTTGTTTCTAAAGAAAAGAATGAGAGAACTCACCAAATCGTCATCTAAAGCCGAAATAACAACACTTGCCATGTCTAAAATATTTTCTGCTTTGCTGTCAACGTCAATCCACCCTTCTTCTAGGCGATCATATGTTCCTTCCTTATGATATTCTACAAGTGATCCGATATCATAGATGGGATCCCTTGATTTAAGTCGCATCAACTTGCTTCCACTAAAATAAAACCAAACGCCAAAGACATCAATATTGCTCTTAGGCCTTAGATTGACAGATGGTATTTGTGTTATAGCAGTTTCACTTGCCCGAAGATGGGTCAGGCATTCCAAACTACTCAGGTCTGGTAACTTCTCAAGGCTTGAACATTTGTCAAGTGCCAAAAATTTTAATTTTTTGAGACGTCCGATGGATGGGTGGACCTCACACAAGCTTGTACAACCTTTCAAGTATATTATCTCAAGATTTGGGACTCCAGTCAAATCTGGTGTTTCGAGCAAGTTCTTTGAATAACTCAGATCAAATACCTTCAAATTGGGTAAAACCTGTTATAAACAAGTAGTTAATTGGATCAAAATATAAATATATTAACTTGTTTGGAAAATTAACGGGGAATTATTAAGATGAATACGTATTTATACGAGTGAGAAACTTACCATCAACCCCTTCCATAGTTGTTTCATACGGCTGCCACTCATGCTTAGTACAGTAAGATTTACAGGTTGGAAACTGCTCGGAAGTATTTGTGTTATAGCAGTGTCACTTGCCGAAAATCTGGTCAAGCATTCCAAACGTCTACTCAGGTATGGTAACTTCTCAAGGCTTGAACATTGGTCAAGTTGCAATTCATTTAATTGTTTTAGACTTCCGATGGATGGGTGGACCTCACACAAGCTTCTACAACCTACCAGGATTATTCTCTCAAGATTTGGGACTCCAGTCAAATCTGGTGTTTCAATCAAGTTCTTTGAATTACTCAGATCAAATTCCTTCAAATTGGCTAAAACCTGTTATAAACAAGTAGTTAATTGGATCAAAATATAAATATATTAACTTGTTTGGAAAATTAACGGGGAATTATTAAGATGAAAATGTATTTATACGAGTGAGAAACTTACCATCTACCCCTTCCATAGTTGTTTGATACGGCTAAAAGGCATCCTTAGTACAGTAAGATTTTTGGGTTGGAAACTGCTCAGAAAGAATTTCGAATCATATCTAGGCCACTCTAGAAATCACAACTCAATGGTTGGCAAGTATTTTAAAGGATTTCCACGCCATTTTAAAGTTTGAAAATAATGGAATTTAAGATATCTCAATTTTCTCATCTTTGACAATGCTTTGGCTTTGAGTCTCTGATCTTTCTTTTCAGCACAAGAATGCACGACTATGGCTTTAGTTGCATCAGTTCCCTGGTAACCAAGAAACAACAGATTAGCAAGAATTAGGATGAAAATATACCTTTTTATATTAATGTCTACACTAATCAACTTACAGTATCATTCTTCAGTATGTGATAGAGATCCTCCAGACGACGTAGTCTACTCCGTCGTCCAGGTTCTTCAAGGTATTCACGGCGAACTATTTCCCCGCCCAGTTCTTTTAGCAAATCATGCATGGACAACGTTCCATATTTTTTTTTGCTTATGAGGGACTTCTCGACGAGAACATCAATGTCGATGCGATAATGACCAAAACTTTCTAATAACATCTCATCATGAAGTATGTTATCCAAAAATGCCATATCCAAAAATAACTCTTTTTGCAATTCCTGCAGCCCATCAAAACTTATTTGAAGTACATCCATAATTTATTTATTAGGAATTGCTTCTAGTTGATCCCTAGCACTTTTCCAGGCATCTACTGTTCCCCCAAATAAGAAGGAACCTAAAACTTTTAGAGCTAAAGGAAGGCCTCCAGCATAATTCACAAAGTCCATAGATAGATCCTTGTAATTCTCCGTTGGATGGGTTTGCTGAAGGCAAACAAACTAAAGAGTTGAAAGCTTTCTTTATTTCAAGCTGCTCAACGTTGTGGATATCATTCACTTCATGTGTTTTCAACAGATGACTATCTCTGCATGTTATAATCACCCTACTCCCTGGACCAAACCATTTTNGATATCATTCACTTCATGTGTTGTCAACAGATGACTATCTCTGCATGTTATAATCACCCTACTCCCTGGACCAAACCATTTTCGATCCTCTGCTAATGCCTTTAGTTGTTTTTCACTGTCCACATCACCAAGGACGATAAAAACCTTTTTATTCTGCATCCTGCTACTTATCATCCTACTTCCATGGAGATGATTGCATACATGTATTTCCTCCTGCATAATCATATAAAGGAGATCTTTTTGTAAAGAAGCTAGATCACGAGCAGTAGTAGAATTTTCTCTAATATAAGGAATAGAGCTGCTTCCTTCAAACTGACAAGAAACTCGATCATAAATTATTTCGGCCAACGTTATCTTACCAACGCCACCCATCCCCTGAATTCCTACAAATCGAACATCGTTCGATTCCATATCCAATAACTTCATCATTTCGTCTACATGGGAGTCTATTGCCACAAGTTTATCGTAATCATGACGTGAGAATTTAGAATTCAACTCATTAGATATATGTCTACAGACTTTTTGTATAATTGTTGATTCGTACTTGTAAATTGATAGNACAATTAATATTGACTAGGCCACACGATAAAAAAAAAAATGCTTTAGCTGATAATTAGCATTGTTTATTAGAGAAAGCAAAACTCTTAAATTCATACTTCAATATTTTCCCTCTTGCAACACTCGAGCTGTCAGACCAGATCACAATTTAAACATTTTAAAAATTATAAATGTCATAATTTAGGTAGATATAGATACATGTTAATTGCTTGCTATATATCTGTCATTGGAAGAAGAAAAGAGGAAATGTTACCCGTGATGTATATGTTCTCCTACAATATTGCCGACTTTTCTGAAAGCAGTGCTCCACATATCAATCTTTTTGATGTCTACATTGGGATCTTTTACATGTGCGGCGAAAGCTTCTACAAAAGTACCTCTTTGATTTCTTACGTCTGAAGGATCCACATGGTAGAAAATAAGAATAATTGTGATCAGGTTCGTCTTTTTCTCCCATTCAATGATCTCAGAAATTTCACTGAGGCACCATTTGGAAGAAGCATAATTTGCTGAAAGAATGACGATGGTGTATTGTGATTCATGAATTGCTTTCTGAAGCACTTGAGAAATGTTTTCTCCTTACTTGAGTGTTTCGTCATCCCTAAAGACGAGAATGCCTTTCCGTTTTAAATCATCATGTAAATAACGCGTAAAACCCCACCGGGCGTCTTTGCCATAGAAACTAAGGAAAACTTCATATTTCCATCCAGGCGAAGATGAATGACCTCTTTTTATTTCAGAAGTAGATGAAGAGGGTGTTTGAGTGGCCATGAATGCAATGCGAGAGATTTAGAAGCTTAAATGTGGAAGTAGGGCTGCAAACGAACTGAATCAAGTCCAATTCGAACTAGGGGTTGCGAGCTCGATTGACATGAATGTCTGAACTCAACTTGAGCTCAAAAAGTATTAGAAATTTCTGATCGAACTCAGCTCGCTTAAAATATATTAAGATCAAGCTTATATGAGCTCGAGATACTCACTCAAGCTCGACTTAAATCTGATGCATGATGGAAGAAAAAAAAAACACAAATAGTGAAAGAACAGCAAAAACAAAAGTGAAAAAAAATTACATATGAACGAAAATGTAAAAAAAAAAATTATACCACCCAGATCTGAATACGATGACTTCAAATATATGAAGATCTGTTCAGATCTATAGAGAAAAAATTTCAGAGATAGACCAACTTCAAAAAAAAATTTTATCCACCCCGATCTGTATGTAGAATTAAAACACAAACACAACGGGAGAAACAAAGAAATAAAACCATTTAAAAAAAAAACCCTACAGACTAACGAAAAAGAAAAAAAAAATGGAGAGACCAACTTCAAAAGAAATTTAAATCAACTCCGATCTATATGTAGAAAACACAAAAAATAAAACAGAAAAATCAAAGAAATAAAACCAAGTTTCTACGTAGTTTCGCTTTCTACTTTCGTAGTTATCAACATATATTAATAATGCACGCAAAAAGACAAAAATTTAAAACGCGCCAATGAATTATTCGCACACCAAGGTTCCACGTAGTTTTGCTTCTCCTTGATTCAATGGAGTATAATGATAGTCAAGGAGGTCGTTTGGATTTACAAAATATTCCATTTCATCATTACAATTTTTTAAAATTTTTATATAAAATATAATAAATAATTTAATTTTTTTAAATTAAAAAATAATAAAAATATTAAAAAATAATATTATAACAATATTATTTTCAATTTTAATCTTTCATATAAAATTATCTCATCTCATTTTTAAATTCAAATCGATCTTATTACTCTCCTACTAACTATTCTTTTATTATTATATGGTATTATTGTATTTGAAATTTTTATTTTTTATTATTTATTTAAGTAATTTTTTAACATCTTTAATCGTTAAAAAAATTTTAAAAAAATATACAACTTCATAGCATGCATCAACTTTTGGTTTATTTAAGCCCAGTTAACGGTAACCCATCTGTACGGAAGGCATACGAAGGTTCTGCACAACTTCTCTGATCTTGGACTTAACAGCGTGATGGCAAAAATGTAAATTAATTTGGTAAAGCTGTTGACTGACTTGGACAAAATCTAAATTAATTAATTAATTTAATTAAGAATACAAAAAAGTTTTCCTCGTAAAGCAAGAGTTCTATCATTGCTTGCTTAAAATTAGCGATAGGAATTGAAACGTCATGCATCGACGTAGCACACGGTCTACTCAAAAGTAGACGTTGGTCAGCTTTCTCCTTTTGTACTCATCAACATATCTATTTAATTATATAAAAGCCAAAATTTTAATTGATGAATTGACATTTAGCCGGTACAATTCGGCTTATTAGCCAATTCATGCAACTACTAAAAATAAAAAATGTCAGGCGGTGCAAAAGGGCTTGAAGAACCAAACGTCAAGCGGTGAAAACCTAGAACCAAATACCGGCTTTCAATTTTTTGGTATTAAACCCTTCCACCGGTTATGGTGATCTCTTGGAACCAAATACCGATCAAATTCAGATTTCGTAATAAAGATGATGGATGATGCATCAAGAAAAAGCTAACACAAAGAAGATTACATCCTTTCAAAAATAAGATTCTGAAACGAACCATGATGCAACCCAAGAGTATAATATAAATCCGAACAACTATGAAACCGTCGCTTTCTCCATAGCACTAGGACGAATAAGCAAGAAACAAAAAAGAATTGTCGATACCTTCTAAAAGCACTTTTCTTCATCGGCAAACGATATCATAAGAAAACCATCACCCACGACAACTGTATCCGACAATTAACGAAAAATCACTGCAAGTGGAAGGATCTGTTTTTAATGCACACACATGGAGTGGTCAGGTCCATACTAGACTTTACGTGCAAACTGAGAGAGAAGTGAATGTGCAACGGCGCAGGGAGATGGGCTGAGGTCAACAGTGGTGAGTGCGGCGGAAGAGCAAGCGCTGAGAGAGAGAGAGAGAGAGAGAGAGTGATGAGTGAGAGAGAACGGAGAGCACCGTGAGAGAAAGTTTAGAGTGGCCTTACCAAGAGGAGAATGATGACTGAGCGCTGGGGGATGCAATCCAACAGTGGAGTCTTGCTTTTCAGCGTCCTCTATTGCCGGTGAAGTGCATGAGGGTGGTGAAATGCAGGGAAGTATCGGGGCTGAGAGCACATAACTTGCTCTGTTTTTTGTGTAGGAAACAGGGGCCTTCAATGCTGTTGAGGGTGCTGTTTTTGCTCTGATTCTTGGCCACTTCTGTTATAGCAGTAAAATTATGTAATCAAAGTGACTGAATTGTTTATGGTAATTTGAGGTTACCAAGACTCCTTTTTAATAATCTGTAATTGAATAAATGCTTCAGTGCCTTTTGATTGAATAATAGCAAACATAAATAAGCCAGGTGATAACTGACCACTACACGACGTGGGCATTGCCCAGTAAATACAGACGAAAACAACTGACTCAAACAGGGAACAGGTAACAATAAAAACAAAGACTCTGTCAGCGAAATAAAAACAACAATTAAAATAAAACTAAAACGACACAGCTTTAGCACCACTAGACAAACAATAGAATAACACAAATCTCGAAGCTTCGCTCATAACAGATGCCCCTTGTTAGAAAACCTTGTCCTCAAGGTTAGGGTAGTGCCTCTGTAAGGTTTCTAAGTCTTCCCAGGTAGCATCTTCCTCACTACGCCATTCCACTGCACCAAGACTTCAACTCCAGCCACATTTCCTTTCCTTTTTTGGCTTTGTTGCCTCCAAAGCAGACATTTCCCTTTTTATCTATTGTTAACACTCACTGGAATTCTATGTTTTAGTTTATTTTGATGATATACTTGTTATTGGTTCCTCCAGGACTGCCATGCATACACTACTTCAAAACCTATGCATTGGTCTTCGGATTAAAGACCTAGGGCAACTTCATTTCTTTTTGGGTGCAAAAGCACATTTCCAACACAATGATCTTTTTTCTCTCTCAGCATAAATATATCCAAGACTTTACTCCTTAAGACCAACATTTACAATGGTCTACTAAGGGTGGCAATATGTGACATGACCCGTGGATCCAACACGAAATTAGCATATTTAAATTTGATGTTCTACTAAACTCATTTGGCTTTAGGTACTTCTCAACGATCTTGGCATTTCTCTACATCAACCACCCATTTTATGGTGTAACAATATTGGTGCCACATACCTTTTTGTTAATCTCATTTTTCATGTTCATACCAAGCATGTGGCTATTGATTTTTACTTTGTTCGGGAACGTGTTATTCGTGGTCATTGCAAGGTACAATTTATCTCAGGCATGGACGAACTAGTGGATATTCTCACTAAGACATTGGTTGCACCCAAATTTGTTATTTTACAAGACAAGCTCAATATCACTACTACTTCGTTGAGCTTGAGGTGCCGTATTAGTGCTCCAACTAAAGGACCTAACAATCATGCCAAATTAATAGCCAAGAAATTCTCCACAGTTGGTGACAAGTTACTCACATATTCAAAATCACCTGCATAGCTTGAAGTCTAGAGACGTATCAAATCTCCATGATTCTAGAAGCCATCTCTCCAACGTTCATTTTGTCTTTGTAATATATATTTCCATTAATTGCATTATTGACTCTGTATGTATCATAGCACATGTAAATGATATTGTGTGTGAAATAAATCAATATTTTATACCTTCTTTAATTAGTAGTTGTGAACTAACCCAAATAAAACTAATCATCATACTCCACATGTAATAGTTTTCAGAGTTAGTAGGAGGTTCCTCGAGTTAAGCTATATATATAGTTGCTGGTTATTGGAGTGACATGAATTTGGAGTGATCTGGGGTAGCCATGCATTTGTTAGTTTAGAGGTTTCTAATTGGAATTTCTGGCCTTTACCTGTGTTCGATCTAGATTACACTGCTGGGGGAAACACATTGTGTACATATTGCAGACTGAATGTGTGGCGTCCCTGACCGCCACATGTGATTTAGTGGAAGTCGTAACACCTAGATGATGACCACACAGATCATACACCCATCGCCATGTGCAAGTGTGCGCAAAAATGCAAAATGTGTACAACATAAGTAACGCAACGAAAAAATATANAAAACTCGTGCGAGTGTCTTTGCCATAGAAACTAAGGAAAACTTCATGTTTCCATCGAGACGAAGATGAGTTGTCTCTTTTTCTCTTCTTACTAACTTTAAAAGTAGATGAAGAGGGTTTTTGAGTGGCCATGAATGAAATGCAAAGAGATTTAGAAGCTTAATTCATGTGGAAGGGAATATTGGTAATTTGCGGGCATAGACAATGAGAAGAACACCGAAGATCTCTTGAGATAATCTGTATGTATATATATAGAAGCTAGCCATGGAGTACAGCTAGTAGTACAGGTCGACCTGAGATGGAAAGTTCCAGGTAGACAGCATCAACTTTCGGTTTATTTAAGCCCTGTTTATGGTAACCCATCACATGCCCTTATGACATACGAAGGTTCTGCGCAACTTCTCTCATCTTATACTTTTTTTTTTAGCTGTTGACTGATTGACTTGATTTTTTTTTTTTTCGTTTCTAATTTTTCTGACAACCAAATTAGTGTTGCAGAGCTGTTGACTGGCTTTGGCTACATTTTCTAAAGGAAGATCGAAGAAATTCATTTGATATGGTGAATATTGCAGATATAAATAAAAAGGTAAAAGTTTGTCACAAATTTAATTAAGAATACAAATTAAAAAGTTTGCCTCGTAAAGCAAAGAGTTCTATCATTGCTTGCTTAAAATTTGCGATAGGAATTGCTCAAAAGTCGATCGCGTTGGTCAGCTTTTTCCTTTCGTAGTCATCAACATATGTTAATAATGCATGTAAAAACAAAGAAATTTCAAACGTGTAGGGCCAAATGAATTGAATTTGCACACACGTAGCTTCGCTTCTCCTTGACTCAAAATAGTCTTATTACTGTTTATCATCTTTTTACTATTTTATACGGCATTTGAAATTTTTATTTTTTTATTATTTTCTTTAAAATATTTTTTTAAATAAATAAATATTTTCTTTATTAATAATTATTTTCTTAACTATTAAATAAATAAAAAAATAGTATCAATACTAATCAACCTGAGATGAAAAGTTCAAAGTAGATGCAGCATCAACTATTAATTATGGAATGCATTACTTTCAAGCGCGTACGTACGTAATTTCCAAGGGAGGCTTCCACCCATTATAGAATTTTTTAACTAAAACACAAATAATCATGTATACCGTTAGACCCGTCAAGCTTACTGTTGGACAATCAAATGACTTAGATGACTTAGAGCATTTACAATGGCTGATACATCTTTATATTCATCTTTATATTTATATAATATCTCTTTAAATTGGTCTACATTAAATTATGAATCTTCCAAATTTTACATAGCTATGATTCACTCTCCAAACATTATTTTACCTTTTTTTCTCTATCCTATCTATTAAAATCAACTTTGTGGAATTTTGTATTAAGATGATTTTGACATATAAAATTTATATTAAGTTGATGATCAAAAATGTTTTTTTGTAAATATTAATATTTATTGATAAAATTGGTCATTTTAATATATGAAATCGGTAATATTTAGATATATGAAATTGGTTTTTTTAGCACATGGTGCTAATTGTACGTAAAATATATAGAAATAATAATTTTAAGAAAAAAATAAAAAATAATAATATTTTATTATTATTTGGTTCAACTATACATAATTCAACGTAGAGGTTTTTCTTAATACATAAAATCAATCTTTAAAAGAAGTAATATAGTGATTGCAAATTAGTAGCTGCTTGAATTTTTTTTTTTTTCTAATTTTTCTGGCAACCAAATTAGGTATTGTTTGTTTTTACAGATTAGATGAGATTAATTGATTGCAAAATTCCACAAAGTTGCCTTCTACGTATATTTATAAAATATATAAATACATAAATATATATTATAATGATATAGTGATACTATAAATTATATATTATATAATAATTAATACATTGATACTAAATTATTATTAATACTATATAATAATATATGGTCATAGTGATAATTCTATAATATCTTATATATAATTATAATTTATATTATTATATATATTATATAATATAAAAATTATTATATATAATATTAAAAAAATTAATTTAAATATATAATATAGTAAACCAGTCTGGTCCTAAAAATCATAGAACCGGAACCAGACCGGTTCCAGCCAGTTTTTACATTTTAGAAACCAGTTCCTCCAGTTTGGGCTGGTCCGATTTTCTGGTTAAAATTTACACCCCTAATTGTTGCCCATATCGCTAGATCACTTGGTGTCTCTTTTAATTAGCTTCCATTTAGATCTAAATGTTGTGTGAACCATGATCCCAATATTATTGTTGCTTATATATATATATAATGATATATATGACTTTAGCCTATCTCTAGGAGTAGTAGTGTCGCAAGGTTGGCTACAAAAGCCTAATCTTGTGTATTTTCATCATTTCATTTTTAGCTAACAAGATCTCACCACTAAAAACGTGGTAAAATCATGTCATCCCAGAAAATTTTAGTCGCAAAAAATTAATTCCAATCTAATGCGTGTTTTAGTCTTTTTTAGTGATATTAGGTGGCCACTAAATATATTACCAAATATTTTATACTTGTAGAGACATTATATTGTAGCAAACGGATATTATTTAAAAAATAACAAACAAAACGATGCATTTTGTCGCCTAAACCCTTCCCCCTTCATTCTTTTCGCTCTTATTTCTTCTACCCCCACAACTTACAGCCTCTTCATGTGCAAGAAGATCACACACTTAGATCATCTTGTGGAATCTTTCTAAAGACACGGCCAATGTTACATAGAGTTGGTCATTTAAATTATCCAAAAATTGGAAGTACAAAACTCTCCAATTACGGCTAAAAGTCAAAGGACCACTAACTTTCCAAAAACCAGTAATGAAGCCAAACACTACCTTAATACCAAACCATGGAAATGTATGTTCATATCTTTCTCATTCTCAATTCCCTTATGATATGTGTTATCCCTAGTAATATGGCCACAGTCAGGAAGTGGTGCACCACAAAGTCCAGGATTGCCCTCATATGCAGAAGCGTCAAAACTTTGGAGTTGAGTTCTTATTGGTATTTGTCCATGCAGATTATTGTTCGTGTTAGAAATACTACATCAAATTTTACAAATGAAACGATATTACCTCGTTGGCAAATCGTAGATCTAGTGCGATTATTTTACAAATTCTCCATTGTAGTTATTGTTCATCCGAAATGCTCTCTTATCGATGGTAGAGTATACTACGTGATAATACCAGAGTAACATTTACAAATTCTATAGCCTAGAAGTCGGGACTAGAGATAATTCTTTTGAGAGAGAGATCATTTTCTATTTTGTTCCACACACACACACACACACACTTCTCATCCAAAGGGGGGGTGGGATTATGTAAATAACCCCTCTAAGTGTAACCCCTGGCTGACCATTAAGAGTCAACCATCAAGGCTCATAAAGTGGCTTAAGAGCCACTTCATAACCCCCAAGAGAAGGGAAAGAGGTGCCTACTATGGGTATCTCTTTCTTACATGTCCCACTTGAGTGGAGTGTCAAGTGAATATCAAGCGAATACTAGGAGTTTGCTTCGCTTGAGCCCACTATCACATGAACATTATGGCTAAGCTTCGCTCGAATGACGAGTATATTATTAGTGAATTTAGTCTATTTATATTATAGTATAAGCATATTATTTTATAATAATTTATTCATATTAGTATATTATTAAGTTTAATTAATTATATAAGTTATAGTAATATAAAATATATTTGATTAATATTTAAAAAATACATATATTTTTATAAAATATGTACAATATCATAGTCGAAGTTAGTACATTGCTACCTTCGACGACTTTTAGAGTTAAAAACACTTCGAAATTGGTACGGAATCGAAGGAAGAATCAAATTTTTGAATTTTTACTCACTCCTAATACCAAACATTAAATTAATTTGGTAAAGCTATTGATTGACTTGGCTACATTTTCTAGAAGAAGAAGAAATTCATTTGATAAAGTGAATCAGTGATTGCAAATTAGTATCTACTTGGTTTTTTTTCCAATCAAGACTAGAACCAACTTTTCTTACCGACATTGTGGACCTGCCTATGTTTTTAGGGAGAGAACTTCTCCAGACACTTTTTAAACCTACGATTTTAAATAGGAGTCCGATGAATTGGAACCTCCAAATTGGCTGATATTTCTTTTTTTTGTTGTTGTTGTTGTTGTTTTTTTTTTTTTAATTAATGGTTAAGGAAATATTTAATAGTGAATTGGTGTTTTTTTTAATATGTTTAAAAAAGATGTAAAAAAATAAAAAATAAAAAACTTTTTTTACACTAATCGATCCCGCTATTGGTATCATTTATCGATATAAATAGCAAGAACCTTTTAGATAAGAAAGTTTTTCTTTTAATTAAGTCTCATGTCTACTTAAAATATTATCAGTTATATTTTTAAATACGTGAGAAATTACATATTTTTTCAAAGAAAGGCTAAATAACAATTTTTTAAGTGAGAATTTAAACAAAAATTCACTTGTCACGTGCTCAATGAGTAACTGCTATTTCGGAAATACCATAATTTAAAAAATAAAATCATATTGATTTATTTATTAAAAATGATGTTTTGATTGAGAAAGTTTTTAAACTTGTTTTTATCAATATGTGGAAAAGAGGGGGACTTATTAAAACTTATTTTTAGGAAGAATATTTTGGTGGGACCAATCTCTACTCATGTCTTTTGATAATTGAAATTGAAATTGGATTTTTCACACATTAGGCCTAGGCCCGACCAGGAAAGCCTCGTGAGCCCAAAAGAAGGGATCGGCTCAACCTTCACCAACTCCATGGGGATATATAATAAAAAAAACCATAAAGCCTGAATCCATATACGATCCATACGTTCTGCCATAGACACAATATATATAGTTATAGTTTGGAGTAGCCGACAATCCATGTATAGATTGAACATGTCCGATATCCTGAAGAACATTCTCTATAGATTATATAAAATTCATGTTTTTGTAAAATTTGAAGGAAATATCTCAATATAGCCCATCTAATGAATTATGTATTTTATAACTAATATCCAGTTTGCTACAATATTATCTCTACAGCTATCGAATTTTTGCTCAGCTCTAATGCCAAACATAAAATTAATTTGGTAAAACTCTTGATTGACTTGGCTATATTTTCATTTATCAACAAATGACTATCTCTGCAAGTTATGATATTCACCCTAATCCCTAGACCAAACTAATCAGGACTCACTGCTAGTGCCATTAGTTCTTTTGCACCATCTACATCAACAAGGACGATAAAATCCTTTTTATTATATACGCAGCATGCTCCTTATCACCTTGACTGTGGTCGGGCCCAGTGGCGCTGAAGGAAGTTCAAAAACATTTATTTTGAGGCTAAATGTATTTGTAGTGTTTGCACCTATAAGACCTCACACATAAGGATAATGAGCACAACCATTAGTCTGGAGCTTATTGTCAGTGTGTACGTTGATTTTATTAGCATATAATTGTGGCACAAAAAATATTTATTTGAAATATATATATATATATATATATATATATATATATTTGCATGTGATTGTCATTATTGAACACATGTTTTGCCTCGACATTATGAGATATTTTATCACATTTGTAGGCATTTTATTTTATTTTATAAATTGCCTAGAATATTATGTTTTGTGGATAATAATTATTTGGATGAAATGTGATATTTTTTGTACATGTACTTTGATTACATGTAATTTTGTGCTTATTTTATAACTTTTATTGTTAGGCTAATTTTAGGAATTAGTCATCAAATTGTTAGATTATGATAAAATAGAGGATTAAGTAGCTTGAGTATGAATAGTTCATTCTTATGATTAATCCAAATGAATTTCTTTGATCTGAGAATAAATTGTTTTTTGCATGTGACTAACTCAGTAAATTGCTTATCCTAGTGGGAGTATCATTGAGATTGATTTGAAATTAATCTCCTATATGATATGAATTTGCGCAAAAATTAAGTTAGAAATTAATAATTGGGCATTGTGGCACAAGAGATGAATAAGAAGCATAGTGAATTTTTGATTTTTTGATGTGTATTAATTATTTTTGTTCTGATTAGATTAATGCGGCAAGTTTCTTAGATGTGTGTGTAATTAGATGCACATAGGTTAGTAACTTTGAGATAATCGAGAAGAAAGCCTAGAGATTGTGTATGTGACTTAATTGTCTCATTAATCTCCTCCATGAGTAATAGTTGGAAACATATGAAGATTATTATGAATGTCAGATAGTTTTAGACAATTATTATTATAAAAACCCTTTAAATGTCTAGAGTAAAATTGGGAAGTGTACTTGAGACGCATGCACTACAATTATTATAGAAGTTAGATCAACTATTAGATAGAACTAAACCACTATTTTGCATTTGAGAATTTTGTGGGTGATAACGGAATTTGTGCATTGTTTTTGTAATGCAAAGATTAATCCCTCTTATATTTGAGGTTAAACATTATAATCTTAAAACAATTTAGATTAACTCACAAATAAGTATATATTTTCTAAAATTTGCTAGTATGTCTGGCAAGTAAAGGCGATAAAATCTGAATGTGCAAGAGTATTGGAGACATTCTTGATTGGTATATTTATTTTAAAGGTTTTATTAGTGCACCTCTTTGTGGTATTAACATTGATAATCTTGTTCAAGTTTTCTTTCTTTTTAGTGAGAACAAATAAGTTCTTGCAGGTATATGAACTTAGGCTATTGAAAGTAATAACAAGCACTTCGGAGGTTAACGTGGTAACTGTGACAAAATTTTGAATATTTAGGTACGACTTAATTAAAAACTATTGATTTTCCCTCATTTTCAAAGACATCACAACAATACCGTGTCTGCTACAACTTCCTTTCAAAGATAGTCTTTTACCTTTGTTTAGAGGTAGAAACAAGTTATAGCTTTACAACCACCTGTTCAAGCAAAATAACACGTAATTGGCGTAGAACCAATTCCAATTATTTTCATTTGGGTAGAAAAGAAAAGATAAGAAAACCACTAGTTCTGGAAATTAAATACAAATTAATATGGTAAGCAAAATAAATGTTTTGCTTCCATAAGAATTTCAGGGTATCTTGATCTTCATGCAGTACTTTCCAATCCTCTTCAAGAGAACACTTAAGACCGCAAAGCTAATTCCTAATAGTAGAAGTATTTTGCAAATTAAGAAACTATAGAACACGGAAATTCTAATGCACAATAAACTAAACACTAGCAGAAAGAAGAAGAAGATAGGGCTCGTTTGTTTTCAGAGATGAGATGAGATGAGATAAGATGAGTTAAGATTAAAGTTAAAAAGTTGAATAAAATATTATTAGAATATATTTTTTAATATTATTGTTGTTTTGAAATTTAAAAAAGTTGAATTGTTTATTTTATTTTATGTGGGGATTTGGGAAATGTTCTCGTCGTCCCAAGGTTTAAGCCGAAGCCAAATGCCCTCTGCAAATTGAGAGAGAGAGAGAGAGAGAGAGAGATGGGTGATTCGAGCGACTCTGTGTCAGTGGATATGGAGGGGATCTCTTTTGGCGGAAGGGTAACCTGCATTCTTCTCTTATCTTTGCATCTATTATTTAATGTGTGTAATGCTAAGTTTGGTTGCTTAGAGATGTAGTACACTGAAAAAATCAAAAGACCAGTCTCTCCTCCCAACTAAGCATGCTGCAAACATCTGAACAACTTGATGTTCTTTTGAACATGTTTAGTTTGGCATTGAATAACAGAGTAATAATTTATTCATTTTGGTTTGTCTTGCCATGATTGTTATATTATCTCTTTCTCTATCGTCGGTTAATTCATTATGTTTTCAAGGCAATACCTGATGCTATGCTTGGAAAAATTGTCAGCATTAAAGTTGCTCTTCTGGTTGTTGACTGCAATTGTTGCTGTTAGGATTTAGTATTAGATTGGTTTCATTTGTTTTGTATTTTTTTTATATGTTTGTTTTTGTATTTTAAATTGAGTTAAGCTTTACTGTAGCGCCAACAAAACTGGACCTTGCTCTGTCTTTGATTCTAAGGTTGGGAATTCACAAATAGGATGGCAGGAATGGATATTGGGTCTTGAGGAGTTCATTTGCCTATTTAATTTGTGATATGACTTATTATGACATTTCAAATGTTTATAAAAAAAGATCTCATTTATGTTGTTTTATTATTTCATCATGATCTGTATATAATTAATGGAAGTGACTGATCTCTCTCTTTCTCTCTCTCTCTCGCCCAGACTTGGTGTTGTGATGCGTATGGGGGTTACAGTAGGAGCTTATGTCCTGACCCTATTTGCTGTAAGTTGTCTCCCATGGCACAGCACACATGTTTTGTTAATTATTTGGGTTGGAGAATCTTTTTGCTAACTCTTTTTCTGAACCTTTTTGCTAATTATTTGGATTGGAGTCTTATTCTTATACGAGATTTAATATAATCTGTAAGTGATGTCAAAAACTTACTCTACTTTTATGGCATGTGTGGAGTGGTGACTGAGTTATTGCTTAAGAGGTACTTCAGCAAGGTATGCCTATGCTTAATTTCCTCCATTGATCTTCATGTTTTGAGACTTTGGTCGGTAGATAACTGGATTTTAAATAATGGTGGCAGGAAGTTCATGGCAGTGCTCAAATATCAGAGTCAGATATAGTTCAGACATGTAGAAGAGTCAATCCTCCAACTTTTCCCATCTTTCCTTCCTTTTTTCTTTTAATAATCTATTTATTAATTGAAAGATGAGTGATAATTGGGGTCAAAGGCTGAGCACTCAGCGCTTTGTCTGACTTCCATGACATTATGTTTCCTTCAACAGTCTTTGAAGGAGAGGCAGAGTTCAAATGTTTGGCGGTTTCTGGAAGCAATCAATGGGTAAATCCTGTTTTTAAGATGGTTTTGTTTTACTTTCCATAGTAAGGGTAAAATCCCTGGAATTTAGTACATAGGGCATGAATGTCTAATTTGAGATCCTTCTATGGTTGAGTGCAACCCAGATGCACGGTCCCGTCCTCTTCCATAAAACAATATGTGAGGATATTGCACTCTTTATGTATATTCTCAATCTCACCCATATAATATATCTTAAATTCTTTATATATCATAACTGATTAGTGTGAGGATTTGCCGTCCTCTAGAAAATGTGCTATCGATTATGTGTGCATTGATTGTTTACTGCTTTATAGATGACTGTCTTACATGGTGTGGGTGACCTTGCCTTTGTGTTTTTGTAATTCATGAAGTCCCACATTGAAAAAACGTGATTCACACACATGCTGATGCCTAGAGATTTGGAGTAACTCTATGTTGTGATGTCTAGCAGGAGACCTGACATTACAGAGGGATTGAGATAACTCTCCATTTCACTCAAGAGGCTCTCCACATGACTTCCAATCTAGATAGGCGATAGAATGCATTAGTTGAGGTATGCAACAGTTCTATCCCATCCTGTTTTATGTTTATAGAGGTATTCTAAAGATAGACTCACATTAAATTGCTCTAATAGTACATCACAGGCCAGAATCTTTGAAAAGATACAAGATTTAGATTAAAGGATATGAATGATACAGCTAATCAAGAGAATATCATCAATGTCCTTTGACTTGAACTCCTCTGCCCTTTTGCTTGATAAAACACACGAACAGTCCCTGATTTAAAAATTAGTTAAATTAGACCCTAAACTACTACATGTCAATACAACTTAATTCAAGCATATCTAGCTAACAAAATCAAAACTCAAACTTACTACATTTCCACTGCCTCTTGAGCCAACAAAAAGAAAAAAAGAACAGAAAAAGAAAAAGAAATACCCAGTCCTACCCATAAAAGGCCTTTGTAAAATCTGACATGCATTAATAAAGACCTTAAAGACTTAACAACCTTAATTTAAAGCGCCGCAAACAACTGAGTACAATGAGCAGGGACTCCCCACGCATGCATTTGATGGATACAACCCTAAACATATCTGATCTCAATCCCAATGCCAATCCCACTCCCTCCCAATCCCAATAAAGAACTTGATGTTGTCAACTGAAAGAAAAATGTGATCCTGAGCACAATACAAACTTACTGCTAAGATGTGTCAATTTCATTCTGTACCCTCCCTCCAGTTTAAACAATCCACCCACTGCAACATCATACAGATATAGCATTTGTCATTAGTATAAAAAGGATGTAGTAACAAAATGCTTAACGGATGCAAACAACTTCCCCACCTCCACCCTAGCTGACAAAATGGCGTTCGCGAAGGAGATGATCTGAGTCCCCTACACCTGCAAGTGCGCCAATGGGACGGCAACAGTGAGCGGCGAGTTGGATTTGGAAGGCTAGGGTTCTCATCCGTGAGATTTGGAGGCTAGGCTTCGAGAGAACTAAAAAGATAAGAACAAATTTATAGTTCAGTCGGTTTAACACCCGAAGAACAAACCCGATACTAGCCGGGTTGAGGAACCGACTTTATAATAATCCGACACATGCCGGTTCAGATCGAATACGCCGGCTCACTCAGCTCGCGGAACATATCCACATAAATCCATCCAATCATTGTCCATAAAAGCAAAAAGTCGTCGATGGACATCTGAATTAGAAGATCCCGAACGGCCAAAATGAGCAATGCTATTAAAGAAGTTTGAATTAGCATCATCTGGACATACTAAATGCACCCCGCATTCTTTCACTTCTACATCTTTTTGCTCAAAATCTTCGTTATAATACGTTCGAAATGAAATGACCCTCTGTATATCCATAAACCGCAAAATCGCCGGTATATACACCCAGAATCCAATTCGGTTACAGAAAGAGACGTCCAAGGGAGGAGCTATTAATCTGCTATTGAAACAATTGTTTTCCACTACTGATTCTTCATCCGTCTCAAACCCTATTGTAAGCCGCACCTCTAACCTTCTTAATCTGTCATTCGAATTCTTGAATAACGAAGAAATTGAAGTACGACGTCTATAACCAGCAGTGGAAAATAATTGATCAGAATCACAGATAATAAAGAAGCACATCCCCATCTCCGGATTCGTATTCGCATCCAAATCTATCTTTATAGAGGAGCCTTTATTTTTATACTGGACCCACTCCGGGATATGGAATCCCCACGACCATACTCTTATCATCGTCTGCAAAAAGAGATGTGAATTGCAGCAAAAATAAAGCAATTGCAAGGTGATGATTAATTTTTCAATTTGTGAAATGAAAAGAATGAGAGGGACTCACCAAATCGTCATCTAAAGCCGAAACAACTCCCCCTGCTATGTCTAAAATATTTTCTCCTTCGCTGTCAAAATCAATGTACTCTGCTTCTATGTAATTATATATTCCTTCCTTCTGATATTCTACAAGTGATCCGATGGGATCTCTTGATTTAAGTCGCATCAACTTGCGCCCTTCAAGATCAAACGAACGGATGCTCTTGGGCAATAGATTGATAGATGGAATTTGTGTTATAGCAGTTCCCGGTGCCCAAAGATCGGTTAGGCATTCCAAACTACTCAGGTCTGGTAACTTCTCGAGGCTTGAACATTTCTCAAGTACCAATTCATTTAATTTTTTGAGACTTCCGATGGATGGGTGGAGCTCACACAAGTTTCTACAACCTTTCAGGTTTATTGCCTCAAGATTTGGGACTCCAGTCAAATCTGGTATTTCAATCAAGTTCTCAGAATAACTCAGGTCAAATTCCTTCAAATTGTCTAAAACCTGTTATAAACAAGTAGTTAATTGGATCAAAATATAAATATATTAACTTCGTTCGAAAATTAACGGGGTATTATCAAGATGAATACGTATTTATACGAGTGAGAAACTTACCATCGACCCCTTCCATAGTTGTTTGATACGGCTGCTGCCAGGTATCCTTAGTACAGTAAGATTTTTAGGTTGGAAACTGCTCGGGAAGAATTTCGAATCATATCCAGGCCACTCTAGAATTCGTAACTCATTGGTTGGCATGTATTTTAAAGGATTTCTACGCCATTTTAAAGCTCCGGAATCATAGAATATAAGATATCTCAAGTTTCTCATCTTTGAAAATGCTTTGGCTTTGAGTACTTTCTGATCTTTCGTTTCAGCACAAAAATCCACGACTATGGCTTTAGTTTTATCAGTTCCCAGGTAACCAAGAACAACAGGTTAGCAAGAATTAGGATGAAAATATACCTTTTTATATTAATATCTACACTAATCAACTTACAGTATCAGTCTCCAGTACGTGATAGAGATCCTCCACACAAAACAGTCTACTACGTCCTCCAGGGTGATCTCTACGGCTTTCGCGGCGAACTATTTCCCTGCCCAGTTCTTTTAGCAAATCATGCATGGACAACCGTCCATATTTTGATTTGCTTATGAGGGACTTCTCGACGAGAACATCAAGGTCGATCCGATAATGACCAAATCTTTCTAATAACGTCTCAGAAAATATGTCCCGTCCTCCGAAGAAACAAGCCATATCCAAAAATAACTCCTTTTGCAATTCCTGCAGCCCATCAAAACTTATTTGAAGTACATCCATAATTTTTTCATTAGGAATTGCTTCTAGTTGATCCCTAGCACTTTCCCATGCATCCAGTGTTCTCCCAAGTAAGAGGGAACCCAAAACTTTAAGAGCTAAAGGAAGGCCTTGAGAATACCTCACAAAGTCCATAGATAGACGCATGTAATTCTCTGTAGGACGGATTTTCTTGAATGCTGACAAACTAAAGAGTTGCAAAGATTTTTCTATTCCAAGCTGCTCAACTTTATAGATATAATTCACTTCATGTGTTCTCAAGAGATGACTATCTCTGCATGTTATAATCACCCTACTCCCTGTACCAAACCATTCCCGATCCCCTGCTAATGCCGTCAGTTGCTCGTTACTATCCACATCATCAAGGACAATAAAAACCCTTTTATTCTGCAGCATCTTCATTATCATCCCAATTCCCTGGTGATGATCCCATACATGTATTTCTTCTTGCATGATTGTAGAAAGGAGTTCTTTTTGTAAAGAAGCTAGATCACGAGCAGTATTAGAATTTTCTCTAATACAAGGAATAAAGCTGCTTCCTTCAAACTGACAAGAAACTCGATCATAAATTATTTAGGCCAGCGTTGTCTTCCCAACGCCACCCATCCCATGAATTCCTACAAAGCGAACATCGTTCGATTCCATATCCAATAACTTCAACATTTCGTCTACATGGGAGTCTATTGCTACAAGTTTATCGTAATCATGACGTGAGAACCTAGAATTCAACTCATTAGATATACGTCCACAGACTTTTTGTATAATTGTTGATTCGTACCTGTAAATTGATNTAGGCGATAGAATGCATTAGTTGAGGTATGCAACAGTTCTATCCCATCCTGTTTTATGTTTATAGAGGTATTCTAAAGATAGACTCACATTAAATTGCTCTAATAGTACATCACAGGCCAGAATCTTTGAAAAGATACAAGATTTAGATTAAAGGATATGAATGATACAGCTAATCAAGAGAATATCATCAATGTCCTTTGACTTGAACTCCTCTGCCCTTTTGCTTGATAAAACACACGAACAGTCCCTGATTTAAAAATTAGTTAAATTAGACCCTAAACTACTACATGTCAATACAACTTAATTCAAGCATATCTAGCTAACAAAATCAAAACTCAAACTTACTACATTTCCACTGCCTCTTGAGCCAACAAAAAGAAAAAAAGAACAGAAAAAGAAAAAGAAATACCCAGTCCTACCCATAAAAGGCCTTTGTAAAATCTGACATGCATTAATAAAGACCTTAAAGACTTAACAACCTTAATTTAAAGCGCCGCAAACAACTGAGTACAATGAGCAGGGACTCCCCACGCATGCATTTGATGGATACAACCCTAAACATATCTGATCTCAATCCCAATGCCAATCCCACTCCCTCCCAATCCCAATAAAGAACTTGATGTTGTCAACTGAAAGAAAAATGTGATCCTGAGCACAATACAAACTTACTGCTAAGATGTGTCAATTTCATTCTGTACCCTCCCTCCAGTTTAAACAATCCACCCACTGCAACATCATACAGATATAGCATTTGTCATTAGTATAAAAAGGATGTAGTAACAAAATGCTTAACGGATGCAAACAACTTCCCCACCTCCACCCTAGCTGACAAAATGGCGTTCGCGAAGGAGATGATCTGAGTCCCCTACACCTGCAAGTGCGCCAATGGGACGGCAACAGTGAGCGGCGAGTTGGATTTGGAAGGCTAGGGTTCTCATCCGTGAGATTTGGAGGCTAGGCTTCGAGAGAACTAAAAAGATAAGAACAAATTTATAGTTCAGTCGGTTTAACACCCGAAGAACAAACCCGATACTAGCCGGGTTGAGGAACCGACTTTATAATAATCCGACACATGCCGGTTCAGATCGAATACGCCGGCTCACTCAGCTCGCGGAACATATCCACATAAATCCATCCAATCATTGTCCATAAAAGCAAAAAGTCGTCGATGGACATCTGAATTAGAAGATCCCGAACGGCCAAAATGAGCAATGCTATTAAAGAAGTTTGAATTAGCATCATCTGGACATACTAAATGCACCCCGCATTCTTTCACTTCTACATCTTTTTGCTCAAAATCTTCGTTATAATACGTTCGAAATGAAATGACCCTCTGTATATCCATAAACCGCAAAATCGCCGGTATATACACCCAGAATCCAATTCGGTTACAGAAAGAGACGTCCAAGGGAGGAGCTATTAATCTGCTATTGAAACAATTGTTTTCCACTACTGATTCTTCATCCGTCTCAAACCCTATTGTAAGCCGCACCTCTAACCTTCTTAATCTGTCATTCGAATTCTTGAATAACGAAGAAATTGAAGTACGACGTCTATAACCAGCAGTGGAAAATAATTGATCAGAATCACAGATAATAAAGAAGCACATCCCCATCTCCGGATTCGTATTCGCATCCAAATCTATCTTTATAGAGGAGCCTTTATTTTTATACTGGACCCACTCCGGGATATGGAATCCCCACGACCATACTCTTATCATCGTCTGCAAAAAGAGATGTGAATTGCAGCAAAAATAAAGCAATTGCAAGGTGATGATTAATTTTTCAATTTGTGAAATGAAAAGAATGAGAGGGACTCACCAAATCGTCATCTAAAGCCGAAACAACTCCCCCTGCTATGTCTAAAATATTTTCTCCTTCGCTGTCAAAATCAATGTACTCTGCTTCTATGTAATTATATATTCCTTCCTTCTGATATTCTACAAGTGATCCGATGGGATCTCTTGATTTAAGTCGCATCAACTTGCGCCCTTCAAGATCAAACGAACGGATGCTCTTGGGCAATAGATTGATAGATGGAATTTGTGTTATAGCAGTTCCCGGTGCCCAAAGATCGGTTAGGCATTCCAAACTACTCAGGTCTGGTAACTTCTCGAGGCTTGAACATTTCTCAAGTACCAATTCATTTAATTTTTTGAGACTTCCGATGGATGGGTGGAGCTCACACAAGTTTCTACAACCTTTCAGGTTTATTGCCTCAAGATTTGGGACTCCAGTCAAATCTGGTATTTCAATCAAGTTCTCAGAATAACTCAGGTCAAATTCCTTCAAATTGTCTAAAACCTGTTATAAACAAGTAGTTAATTGGATCAAAATATAAATATATTAACTTCGTTCGAAAATTAACGGGGTATTATCAAGATGAATACGTATTTATACGAGTGAGAAACTTACCATCGACCCCTTCCATAGTTGTTTGATACGGCTGCTGCCAGGTATCCTTAGTACAGTAAGATTTTTAGGTTGGAAACTGCTCGGGAAGAATTTCGAATCATATCCAGGCCACTCTAGAATTCGTAACTCATTGGTTGGCATGTATTTTAAAGGATTTCTACGCCATTTTAAAGCTCCGGAATCATAGAATATAAGATATCTCAAGTTTCTCATCTTTGAAAATGCTTTGGCTTTGAGTACTTTCTGATCTTTCGTTTCAGCACAAAAATCCACGACTATGGCTTTAGTTTTATCAGTTCCCAGGTAACCAAGAACAACAGGTTAGCAAGAATTAGGATGAAAATATACCTTTTTATATTAATATCTACACTAATCAACTTACAGTATCAGTCTCCAGTACGTGATAGAGATCCTCCACACAAAACAGTCTACTACGTCCTCCAGGGTGATCTCTACGGCTTTCGCGGCGAACTATTTCCCTGCCCAGTTCTTTTAGCAAATCATGCATGGACAACCGTCCATATTTTGATTTGCTTATGAGGGACTTCTCGACGAGAACATCAAGGTCGATCCGATAATGACCAAATCTTTCTAATAACGTCTCAGAAAATATGTCCCGTCCTCCGAAGAAACAAGCCATATCCAAAAATAACTCCTTTTGCAATTCCTGCAGCCCATCAAAACTTATTTGAAGTACATCCATAATTTTTTCATTAGGAATTGCTTCTAGTTGATCCCTAGCACTTTCCCATGCATCCAGTGTTCTCCCAAGTAAGAGGGAACCCAAAACTTTAAGAGCTAAAGGAAGGCCTTGAGAATACCTCACAAAGTCCATAGATAGACGCATGTAATTCTCTGTAGGACGGATTTTCTTGAATGCTGACAAACTAAAGAGTTGCAAAGATTTTTCTATTCCAAGCTGCTCAACTTTATAGATATAATTCACTTCATGTGTTCTCAAGAGATGACTATCTCTGCATGTTATAATCACCCTACTCCCTGTACCAAACCATTCCCGATCCCCTGCTAATGCCGTCAGTTGCTCGTTACTATCCACATCATCAAGGACAATAAAAACCCTTTTATTCTGCAGCATCTTCATTATCATCCCAATTCCCTGGTGATGATCCCATACATGTATTTCTTCTTGCATGATTGTAGAAAGGAGTTCTTTTTGTAAAGAAGCTAGATCACGAGCAGTATTAGAATTTTCTCTAATACAAGGAATAAAGCTGCTTCCTTCAAACTGACAAGAAACTCGATCATAAATTATTTAGGCCAGCGTTGTCTTCCCAACGCCACCCATCCCATGAATTCCTACAAAGCGAACATCGTTCGATTCCATATCCAATAACTTCAACATTTCGTCTACATGGGAGTCTATTGCTACAAGTTTATCGTAATCATGACGTGAGAACCTAGAATTCAACTCATTAGATATACGTCCACAGACTTTTTGTATAATTGTTGATTCGTACCTGTAAATTGATAGAACAATTAATATTGACTAGACCACACGATCAAAAAAACACTTAAATTCATACTTCAATATTTTCCCTCTTGCAACACTCGAGCTGTCAGACCAGATCACAATTTCAACATTTTAAAAATTATAAATGCCATAATTTAAGTAAATAGATAGATGTTAATTAATTGCTTGCTATATATCTGTCATTGGAAGAAGAAAAGAGGAAATGTTACCTGTCATGTATGTGCTCTCCTACAATATTGCCGACTTTTCTGAAAGCATTTCTCCACATATCAATCTCTTTGATGTCTACCTTGGGATCTTTTTCATGTGCGGCGCAAGCTTTTGCAAAAGTCTCTCTTTGATTTCTTACGTCTGAAGGATCCACATGCTAGAAAATAGGAATAATTGTGATCAGCTTCTTCTTTTCCTCCCGTTTAACGATCTCGGCAAGTTCCATGAGGCACCATTTGGAAGAAGCATAATTTGCTGAAAGAATGACGATGATGTATTGTGATTTTTTAATTGCTTTCCGAAGCGCTTTAGAAATGTATTCCCCTTGCATGAGTGTTTCGTCATCCCTAAAGACGAGAATGCCTTTCCGTTTTAAATCATGATGTAAATGATCCGTAAATCCCCTCCGGGTGTCTTTGCCATAGAAACTAAGGAAAACTTCATATTTCCATCTAGGCGAATATGAATGATCTCGTTTTCTTTTCTTACTAACTTCAGAAGTGGATGAAGAGGGTCTTTTAGTGGCCATGAATGCAATGCGAGAGATTTAGAAGCTTAATTGTGGAAGGGAATATTGGTAATTTGCGGGCATAGACAATGAGAAGAACACTGAAGATATGAGGTAACCTGTATGTATATATAATAGAAGCTAGCCATAGAGTACTAGTAGTACTGGTCGACCTGAGATGGAAAGTTCCAGGTAGACAACAACAACTTTCGGTTTATTTGGGTAACTTCTGGCATATGAAGGTTCTGCGCAACTTCTCTCATCTTGTATTTTTTTTTTTTAGCTGTTGACTGACTGACTTGATTTTCTTTTTCGTTTTCTAATTTTTCTGACAACCAAATTAGTGTTGCAGAGCTGTTGACTGACTTGAAGATCGAAGCAATTCATTTGATATAGTGAATACAATAGTGCTACATGCAACCGTCCCCTGCAACCGTCGGTCAAGCAATGCATTCCATGACCGATAGTTGATGCTGCATCTACTTTGAACTTTCTATCTCATGTTGTCCGATACTGGTAGTATTTCTATTTTTTTTTTAGTTTTTTAATAATTAAGAAAGTAATTATTAATAAAATTATATATTTTTTTAAATTTTTTTTATGATTAAAGATGTTAAAAAAATACTGAAAAGAAAATAAAAAAATAAAAATTTTAAATACACTATAAAATAATAAAAAGATGGTTAGAGGGTAATAAGATTAGGGCAATACTAGAGATCCTGTTGGGGGATCCCGTTCAAGCATTCCGTTACAAATTTTTTTCTTTTTTCTTTTTTTTTTTCTTTTTTAGTTTTTTTGTAATGATTAAGAAAATGTTGTTTAATAATATTGTGGACTTTATTCTTTTTTTAAAAATATTAAAAAGTATTAAAAAATGATGTGAAAAAAACACTTTTGAATTTTTTTTCACATCATTTTTTTAACACTTTTAAATATTTTTTTAAAAACTAAAATTTACAATATTATTAAACAAAAATTTCTTAATCACTACAAAAAATAAGAAATAAAAAATAAAGAAAAATGTAACGGAAAAAATGAACGGATCCCCCAACGGGATCCCTATCATTTTTCAAAAGATTATCATTATCCTCCTTTGAGTCGAGCAGAACTGAGAAGCGAAGCTACGTAGAAGCTTGGTGTGCAAATAATTCATTAGGCCCTACGCGTTTTAAATTTTTGCCTTTTTGCATGTTATTAAAAATTCTTCTTACGGAAAATAATTTTACTAGTATCCTGTTTATGATAAGTTGATAAGACCACGTTATGCATACTCTGGGATTGTGTTACAAATATTCTTTTCACCTACTTATTTCAAGAGTACGACGAAATATATATTTTGTTTCAATTTTTAGTTTTTGTTATATTTTTGTTTTATGCTATATTATAAGAGTTATAATTTCGTGGAAAAGCAATATCAATAGGAAGGCAAAATCTTCTAATCGGCGATTCCGACGATGCCCAAAAAATTGCCTCTAATGAAATATGCCACGTAGACTTCCTAGAGGACTTATCTTAAACCGCAAAACATAGAATGCCCAAACCCTTTCTCTTCCAACCCCACGAACGCCCAAAGGGCCAAACCATTTATCTTCCCTCACCGACGCCCAGACCACTTCCCACAATTTGTGCAAACACAGGTTCAGATTTTCCAAAATGAGCAAACACAACATGATATTTGAGAAACTTATCAAAATCTGGACAGCCATGTCCCACAATTTGTGCAACTACATTGATTATTATACATTACTAGTACATGTTATTATACTTTAGTTATTATATATTGGTATTACATGTTATTATAAATTTATATATTTGTGTTTATACATAATACATTAGTATTAAATGTTATTATACATTAGTGTTTATACATTAATTGTTATTATATATTAGTGTTATATGGTAGTAATAGTTAATAGTATGGTGTTTACATATACTAAACAATTATTAGTGAATTTAGTCTATTTATATTATAGTATAAGCATATTATTTTATAATAATTTGCTCATACTAGTATATTATTAAATTTAATTAACTATATAAGTTATAGTTATATAAAATATATGTGATTAATATATAAAAATATATATATATATTTATAAAATATGTAAATATCGGAGTCGGAGTCGGTACATCGCTACCTCCGACTTGTTTAGTTAAAAAACTCAAGAGTCAGTGCATAGTCGGAAACAGAATCGAATTTTCAAATTTTTGCTCAACCCTAATATCAAACATTAAATTAATTTGGTAAAATTGTTGATTGACTTGGCTACATTTTCTAGAAGAAGTGAATGATATAACCTTATTATAAATATCATTCACTTCATTTGTTTTCAACAAATGACCATCTCTGCAAGTTATGATATATATTCACCCTAGTCCCTAGACCAAACCAATCAGGACTCCCTGATAATGCCATTAGTTCTTTTCAACCATCTACATCATCAAGGACGATAAAATCCTTTTTATTATATACGCAGCATGCTCCTTATGATCACCTTGATTCCCTCGCGATGATCCCATATATATGTACTTCTTCTTGCATGATCATAGAAAGAAGTTTTTGTAAAGAAGCTAGACTACGAGCTCTAGATTCTTTTCTAAGGTAAGAAATAATACTGCTTCCTACAAACTGATAGAAGCTCGATCATAAATTATTTCGGCCAGCGTTGTCTTACCAGCGCCACCCATCCCATGATCAATTCCTACAAAGTGAACATCGTTCGATTCCGTAGCCAATAAGTTCATCATTTCCTCTACACGGGAGTTTATTGCAACAAGTTTCTGGTAATCATGATGCAGTGAGAATCTAGAATTCAACTCAATAGATACAGTACCACCGATTTCTTGTATAATTGTTTATTCGTACCTCTAAATTGATAGAACAATTAATATTGACAAGACTTGAATTGATAGAATATTTATCGTTGTTTATTAGAGAAATCAAAACTCTTTAATTCATATTTTACTATTCTCCCTCTAGCAACACTTCAGCTGTGATACCTCAAATTTACGTGTATTTTGATTAAGTAACTATTGCATTTCTTAGGATTATAGACTTTTTTATTTTAAATTTTAGATAATTTACCTGGTATTATTTTATGACTTTTAACTGTGAAATTTAATTCAATATGTTTTATTGTTATTAACTATTATTCATTATTTAAAATGATCTTTATTTTAAATTAGTTTATTGTTGGATTTTATTATTTTATTTTACTTAGTCACAGTGTTTAAATTAGTTTTATTTAAATTGTTGTTTTGAATTAATTTTTGTTGGATCATTTTGAGACCCAAGATAAAAAGGCTGGATCTTATTTCGTTCCATTTTTCTTTTTCCATTTTTCTCTTTTTCTTCTTTCTTTTTCTTCCTTTTCCTCCCCTGCCTTCTAGCCCACGCAAGCCCCCCTCCCTTCTCCCTGTCCATATCTTCGTCCTCCCACATCGCCGCAGTGTGTTGCCCGTTGCCGTCACCGCCCTTCCCATTCTCTTCCCCTCTGGCCGACGACCATCCCCCTCAGTTTTCAGCTCCCCTGCCTTTTAAGCTGAGCGGTTTTTGTGCTCCAGCGCTGCCGTCGCGCCACCATTGGCCACCATATTTTCACCACAGCACCGGTGGCCTCCCAGCTACCTAACTCACCCAACCTTAGCTCCGATCATTCACCGGTGAAGTCCCTCCATCTCCATTTCCGATTTGGGTGTTTTAGCCTCCAACTGCCGCCCATGCCGCCACCCACGGCCAATGACCACCACTAATAACCTCACCAACACCTCTAAGTCATTCTCTAGCCATCTCAAGTCTTAGTTTGTCCCCACTCGAAATTGAGTTTTTGAGATCCACGACCATAGTCCAAAATACACTGTTTTGTTGCTGTGCTGCCACTTCTAGCATCTCTGTGATCCTTCGAAAAGTATATTATAGCGCTGTAAGTATATTTCCAAAGAAATTTTGAGATTTAAATGTATTTTTGCGCTAACTCATATTTACTGTAAACTGGTTGGTTGTGCCGGACTGAGTCCAAGGAGTAAGGGGGTTGGTTGGATTGGTGGATGGAGTTGTTGTGTGAGTGGATTATGTTGGGATTTGTTGGCTGTTGGATATTTGTGTCATGTCTTGTACATTGCATAATTGCACGCATGTTCATGTTTGTAAATGAAAACTGGATTTTTGCATAATTGCATACATGTTCATGTGTATATTTAAAAACTGGATTTTCATGTGAGAAATGGTTATTGGGTGTGTGTGTATCACAACCCAAAGCCGAGATGGCGCATTATCTTGGTGGAGCTCCTCTGGTCACTCGGGAGCGGAATATACTGAGTGACTTCGCTTGGGTTGTTGCTGGGCGACAACGAGATCAGACGAGATGGTAACACTCTCGTGTCGACTCCGTGGCCCCTCTTGCTGGCGGCTGTTAGAGGATGCTTGGCCACAAATGCGCTGGGCACGGAACTAGGCATCGCTCGTTACGAAGTCATTTGCACGGTCATTACTTGTGGTGTGACGAAGGGAGCCAGGGTGTGCGGATGGTCCCTAGTGAAGATCATGGTGCATATGATTAAAATGGATGATTGGGCTATTTTTTGGAAAAATGGTGTGTGTTGGATACAAGGATTTTATGTGAATCATTTTTTGGGAAAATAATGGATTATTGTTTTGGGCCATTTTCGAGGAAAATATTGAGGGAAATGTTTTAATGGAATGTTTTGGGCCAAAATGGGATTTTGGCGTACGTTGGAAAATATTCATTTCCGGAAAAAAATGATGTTTTGGGTCTAATGCATATTCCATCATATGCACCCATATTTGTTGGTTGCATTAATGCACTTTTATCTCTTGGGTTGTTTGGGTTGTTACTTACTGAGATTTATATCTCATGTGGTATTCTTTATCCTGCGGCACCGTTTTATCGTATTGTAGATTTTGATACAGATGAGAATGTGGAGCCTGAGGGATCGATTCCACCGGAGGAGTGACATGTGATCACTTGGGATTATAAGATTTGTTTCCCACTCGTTTTTGTATTTGGTTTGTATTATATTTATATTGGATAATTGTATAATTTTTTAAAGGCATTTTATTTTGGAAATTTGTATTTAAATTTATGGTACTTAGTTGGCTAACTTTTAATTAACCGCTGTGACTTTTGTTGTGCACTTTTTGCATGTTGCACACACTTGAGCACTTATTGTTGGGATGCGTGACCCGTGTTGTCATCATCCCGACGTCATGATTCCTGCGTTTCCATACGTGGGAGTCGGGGCGCCACAAGTGGTATCAGAGCAGTTCGGCTCTAGGTAAAACCATATGTCCTGTAGGTGAAGTACCAGAAATTTTTAAAGTTGTAAATTGAAATTATTTAATTTAAAGTATGTTATTTTTATTGGTTTTATTTATTTTATTGTATACTACTTTGTTTATTTATTTTATTGCATGTTATTTTATTTTATTTGTTTTTTTTTTTTATGGTAGGTTATTTTATTTGTTTTAATTATTTTATTGTGTACTACTTCATTTGTTTTATTCATTTTGTCGTATGTTATTTTATTTATGGAATTTTATTTTATTTTGTTTTGTTTTATTTTGTTTGTTTTGTCCAGAGTTGATAAGTGGGTTAAGGGTTACGCTATGGCAGGAAGATGGTATGACCGTGAACGCCATTGTTAGGCATGAACATTTAGTGTAGTAGGCCTGAACTCTTAGTGATTGGTTTGTTTTTAACATCGAGGCTCGAAGGGAACGGCATGGTCTAGGTGAACTCTATGGAGTAAGAACTCAAGTCGCAACTGAGGAGGGGAATATCTTTAAATCGCTTAGGATAATTGAGGTCTTAGGTTGCGTAGAATTTATGTAATGAGTCTATGGTGTAGGAGGTTGTAAGTTCAATGAACTTCAAGGGTAGATTTATGAGAAGTTCATCTAAGGTTTGAGGCCCTATAGTTTTTAGGAAATAAGTTGATGGGATTTAAGGTGGTAGGTTTAACAAGCATTTGAGGAATTAATTAAATTAGAAGTTTTAGATTTTGCCGACTCGGATAAGCAATTTGGTATCATTTGGGGCTTTAGAATCTACAAGTTTTTTTTTAAGGCGATTGTTTTAGATTTAAGGTCATTGATCTTGCAAATTTCGGAGGTTGATTCTTATATAATTTAAAGTTATAGAATTGCAGATTTCTTATTTATAATAAGATTTGAGTTCTTAGTTTTGTAGACTTGGTACGCTAGCTAGGTCTATTCTGGAGATTGATTAGTCTGTAACCATTAAAGTGGGGTTGATCAGAGTTGAGTTACTGATATGGGAATTTTTCAGGAGCGAATTTCTTTGGAGATGGAAGGTAATAATCTAGTTCATGTATTTTCTGCGGATTGAAAATGTTGATCTAGTTCAGGAAATGATTGTTTTTAGCTCATGGTTACAATGACAGGTTTAGGATTTGATCCATATCAATTTTAAGGATGATAGATGGTGCAGATTTAGGAAATGATTTTTGTTGATTTCGAGGATATAGGTCGAGATGATGGAAATGGTAGTGATGGATGACTTGCACGTTGGAGGAGTATTGGTTTTGGCTAAGGATGCATGAGATCGACGCGTGATAGTTGTGAGTGTGTATAGATTTGGGAAAGTACAGGTCCTAGTCTCATTTTTTGTTTGGAAGAAGTGGCTTTGGTAGGTGTTGAAGAGGAGTCGACACAATAGTATTAAATTCAAGAGATTTTGACTTGGAGTTTTTGGTGAGTCGATTGGAGTGTACAGTCGAAGCGGGTTACCCAATGGAATGATGGTTGGCAATAATTGTTGTGATTATCTTCCGGAATTAATTGTGACTTGAGTTCACCTAGGAATTTAAATTTTTGAGGCTATACTTTTCTTTGAAGATTGAGCGTCCAGTTGAGAGAATTATGGACATTGTTATTGAACTTGAAGAGAGATTGTTGGGTCGCCATGTATGGTGTATGATAAAATCATAGAAGTTGAAGATTAGGCATCAGCGGTAGGTAACATAATCAAGTATGTGAGTTAGTAAATCATTAGGATCCATTGGTGTTGTGCAATAGTTTTTGGTGTATTGAAGATTTGAGCAGTATGGCTTGCCTTGAGGTCTAATAGTGATGTGCTATTGAAGAAACTAGTCGTGCTAATACTAGCTTATAGGAGTAGAAGTAGGTGGGCGAGTTACCAAGAAGGTTTCAATAATGTTTTGGTGAAGTCAATAGTGATTCGTAGTTAGTTTAGTCACATCTAGATTAGATGGTATTCAGAATTTAGGTGATGAGCATTTGGGTTTAGGTTGTCGGGTAGAAGTTTATAGGCGCTCTTATTGGTTGGCCGGGTTGGATTCGAACCTTTTAGGGTATGTTCCTTATTTTAGATGAGACGAGTGTATTTTGGGGTGATGTTACTTGTTTTCAATTTGGGATGCTGAGGTTGATTAATACTGGTTTTCTATCAATGATCATGGATGTATTTTACGGAATATTGATTTTGATTAAGGCAACGGGAGTTAATTGAGGACTATGAGTGATAACTCATGGTTTTGGAAAAGAGAGTATTTTCTACCAAAATGTGGTAAAAGTTTTCTGGTTAGTAGGTATGGAGCCACCTTATACTCGATGGTGTTATTTTTATGAGGACATAAATTTTATGCATGTGGTGAATTATCAAAGTTCGCAGCAGGAGCATGATATTTTGGTTGTAATTAAGAGTTCAAATTTTGTGCTGATTTTGAGGAATTAGTGGTGACTTGAAATTTTGAGACAATACTTGTAGTTGGAGATTAAACACTCAGTTGTACCAATTATGTTATTGATGGTTAACTTTGGAAGTGGCCATTAGGTTACCAAAGGTAGAATACAATGAAGGTTTGGAAGTTATAGCATAGGAGTCGATTGAGATTAGAACAAATTATTGTGTGGAGCTATTAATCATTGGAATTTACTAGATGTTGTATTAAGGTTTTGTGGGTATGGAGATTTTGGATTACATGGCCGCTCTAGGAGTAATAGATGTGATGTGTCATTGGGAGACTAGTGCGAGTAGGATGGAATTGCCTATAGGAGTAGACATGAGAGAGCCTTACCCATAATTGTTTGGGCATCAGTGATGGTATGTTTCTCTCAAATATGTTTTGAGTTATATCTTGTATCCTGCTTTGGTGCTGATGTTTGACTTCACAATTTTTGTGGACAAAATTTTATTTTAAGGGGGAGGATGTGAAACCCCGTATTTACGTGTATTTTGACTAAGTAATTATTGCATTTCTTAAGATTATGGGCTTTCTTCTTTTAAATTTTAGATGATTTACGTGGTATTATTTTATGACTTTTAACTATGGAATTTAATCGATGTGTTTTATTGTTATTAATTATTGTTCATTATTTAAAATGATCTTTATTTTAAATTAGTTTATTGTTGGATTTTTATTATTTTATTTTACTTAGTCACTATATTTCAGACCCAAGATGAAAAGGCTGGATCTCATTTCTTTCCCTTTTTCTTTTTCCTCTTTTCTTTTCTCCCTTTTCTCTTTTTCTTCTTTCTTTTTCTTCCCTTTCCTCCCCTCCCTTCCAGCCCGCGTGAGCCCCCCTCCCCTCTCCCTGTCCGTTTCTTCGTCCGCCCCTAGCGCCGCCGTGTGCTGCCCGTTGCCGTCAACGACCCTCCCATTCTCTTCCCCTTTGGCCGACGACCATCCCCCTCCATTTTCAGCTCCTCCCTCGCCGTCATTAGCCTCCACGCATGGCTTCAAGTTGAGCGGTTTTTGTGCTCCAGCATCGCCGTCGTGCCGCCATTGGCTACCATATTTTCACCACAGCACCGGTGGCGTCCCAGCTACCTAACTCACCCATCCTCAGCCTCGATCCACCATCGGTGAAACTCTTCCATCTCCATTTCTGATTTGGGTGTTTTAGCCACCAACTGCCGGCCATACCGCCACCCACGGCCAACGACCACCACTACTAGCCTCACCAATACCTCTAAGTCATTCCCTAGCCATCCTAAATCTTAGTTTGTCCCCATTCGAACTTGAGTTTTTGAAACCCACGGCCATAGTCCAAAATACACTGTTTCGTTGCTATGCTGCCACTTCTAGTATCTCAGTGATCCTTCGAAAAGTATATTATAGCACTGTAAGTATATTTCCAAAGAAGTTATGAGATTTAAATGTATTTTTGCGCTTACTCATATTTACTGTGAATTGGTTGGTTGCGCCAGACTGAATCCAAGGAGTAAGGGAGTCGGTTGGATTGGTGGATGGAGTTGTTGTGTGAGTGGATTATGCTGAGATTTGTTGGTTGTTGGATATTTGTGTTGTGTCTTGTACATTGCATAATTGCACGCATATTCATGTTTGTAAATGAAAACTGGATTTTCGCATAATTGCATACATGTTCATGTGTATATTTGAAAACTGGATTTTCTTTTGAGAAATGGTTATTGGGTGCGTGTGTATCACGACCCAAAGTCGAGATGGCGCATTATCTCGATGGAGCTCTTCTGGTCACTCGGGAGCGAAATATACTAAGTGACGTCACATGGGTTGTCGCTAGACGACAACGGGATCGGACGAGATGGTAACGCTCTTGTGCCGACTCTATGGCCCCTCTTGCTGGCGGGGGTTAGAGAATGCTTGGCCACGAACGTGCTGGGCGCGGAACTAGGCATCGCTCGTTACGAAGTCACTCTCACGATCGTTACCTATGGTGTGACGAAGGGAGTCAGGGTGTGCGGATGGTCCCTAGGGAAAATCATGGTGCATACGATTAAAATAGATTATTGGGCTATTTTTTGGAAAAATTGCGTGTGTTGGATACAAGGATTTTATGTGAATAAGTTTTTGGGAAAATGATGGATTATTGTTTTGGGCCATTTTCGGGAAAAATGGTGGGAAATGTTTTAATGGAATGTTTTGGGCCAAAATGGGATTTTGGCGTGCGTTGGGGAAAATGATGTTTTGGGTCTAATGCATATTCCATCATATGCACGCATATTTATTGGTTGCATTAATGCAGTTTTATCTCTTGGGTTGTTACTTACTGAGATTCATATCTCATGTGGTATTCCTTACCCTGCGGTACCCTTTTTTGGTATCGTAGATTTTGATGCAGATGAGGATGTGGAACTTGAGGGATCGACTCCACCGGAGGAGTGACATGTGGTCATTAGGGATTATGGGATTTGTTTTCTACTTGTTTATGTATTTGGTTTGTATTATATTTATATTGGATAATTATAGAACTTTTTAAAGGCATTTTATTTTGGAAATCTGTATTTAAATTTCTGGTACTTAGTTGGCTAACTTTTAATTAACCGCTCCGACTTTTGTTGTGCACTTTTTGCATGTTGCACACACTTGAGCACTTATCGTTAGGATGCGTGACCCGTGTTGTCATCATCCTGACATCACGATTCCCACGTTTCCATACGTGAGAGTCAGGGCATCACATGAGCTGTCGAACCAAAACCAAACAATGTAAACATTTTTAAAATTATAATTGTCATAAGTAGAATATAGATAGATAGATGTTAATAACAACCCTAATGACAACAGTAGTGTTAAGTACCAGATTATTAAGTCCTCATTTGGATGTTGAGATGAGATATTGAGATGAGATGAGAAATTTGTGAATAATAGTAAAATGGTTTGAGTGATCGAAGATCGATGTTTTATACGATTTTGAGAAAAGAGAGAAAAAAATTTGAATACAAATATTATAAAATCAAAATATTGTTAGATTGTAATTTTTTAATATTATACACTTCAAGAAAAATAGAATTTTTTGACGTATTATTTGCGATAAGAATGATTATTTGCAACAAAAATAAACTCATTTTTTGCATGAAATATTAAATAACTGACTATAAATCAGCAATTTTCTTCTTGTGTTATTTTTAATATAAAGTTAAAATATTCTGAGAGAGAAAATAATTTCCATTGGCAATTCACAACAGAATCATAAGCGAACTACTAGAATTTTTATTTTTCTGACAATGAAGGCAGTGATTGCACAGAATAAAGAAGGTGAAGTACTTAAATCTTAGATAAACAAAGGCAAAAGTTTGTCATATATAATGATAGGCATGAGAATACAAAAACTTGTAGAGCTTTAATGTAGAATATATCATGAGAAAGGGAGCTTTGGGCAGAGGGAACTGCTGTCACGTATATCGGTTTAGAGTACTTGATAGGGCGTGAGCGCATGCAGCCACGTAAAGCAAGAGATTCTGCCCTTCTATATATCAATATTGCTTGTTTAAAATCAACAATTAGAATTGAAACACCATATATCCATCATTAACATAGCGCACTGTCTACTCACAAGTCGCACGTTGGTCGTTCTCCTTTCGTAGTCATCATCGTTATGAATAATGAAGGAAGAAATTTATTCTTTTTAAGATTATTGATATTTTTTTTGTATATGTATAATATTAATCGAGTTACATGTGTTTTTATAACATTCATTCACCTCATTAGCGGCCTAGCTAACAGTGGGAGATTTATGTGACATTAATGACAGAGGATGTATCCATTTCTTTCAAAAGTAGTACTATGCGGGACTTATACACCAAGACTATAAATATCATTAAATAGATGA
>QEOY01005556.1:661-13440 GCA_003123805.1 Juglans sigillata | reverse complement strand
TGTGAGGAGTACAAGCGGAGTGTACTCTATATGGTGGAGTAATGCACCATGTGGCGGATATGCCATAATGGTGATGTGGCACGTGGAATGAGAATAGTACACGCTGGGTGTACCTTATGTGTGACGTAATGTGAGATAAAGAGAGTATATGTAGAATATACCCTCCTGGCGTATTGTGGAACGGGATGAGTATAAGTGTAGTGTACTCAGTGGCATAGTACTTGTAAGAGGAGTACATGTGGAATGTACTCTATGTGGTGGATGATGTACCATATGGTGTGTATGCCATAATGGTGATGTGGCGTAACATGCATGGAGTATACGAGGAGTGTACTCCATGTGATATAGTGACGCACCATATGGCGAATATGCCATAGTGGTGATATGGCGTGTTGTATATGTGGGGAGTACATGTGGAATGTACTCCATGTGATATAGTGAAGCACCATATGGCGGATATGCCATAGTGGTGATGTGTCGTAGTGTGTACGAAAGGAGTACACGATGAGTGTACTCTATATGAGGTATGGTGTATGTGGGGAGTACAAATGGAATGTACTCCATGAGATGATGAGATGCACCATATGGCAGGAATGCCATAGTGGTGATGTGTCATAGTGTGTATGAAGGGAGTATACGAGGAGTGTACTCCATGTGATATGGTGATGCACCATATGGCAAGAATGCCATTATGGTGATGTGTCATAGTGTGTATGAAGGGAGTATGCGTGGAGTGTACTCCACGTAGCAGTGACACTCAATGTGGCGTGTCGTAGGGATAAGGATGGTTATGTGATTGATAGGCGTGGAACGTGATGGACAGTGTCGGGAACTGTGGAGCAGTGTCTCGAAGTAATTATGGCGTAGCCTGTAGTCTGAGGTGACAGGTGTCACTGTGATAGACTTATGGCCAGGAGTATGCGCAAAGTAGCGGAAAAAGTATATTAGTGCGCAGCGGAAGCATGACTGGGGAATGTCACGTAGTGACATGACTACTGACAGTCGTGCTTGTGATGGGTGAAGTAGTGGAATAAGTGTAAGAGTACGCAACAGAAGCATGACTGGGCAACGTCACGAAGTGACATGGTTATTGGAAGCCATGCTTATGATGGGTGAAGTGTTAAAGTGTAGAAATGGCGTAACGGGAACGTGACGAGTTGTCACGATGTGACGGGAGTACGTGAAGGACCGTACTCGTGATGAGTCAGGAGTTGATGTAGTAGAACGTTAGGTAACACGACAAGGTCACAGTGCAGCTCTGGAGCAATCTCGGGCTATATAACGTGACATGAAACGTAGTTATGAATGGAGTTTTGTCGTGTTAAGTGTTGGGATGAACCGTCAAAAGGGACGGATAGTGTGAAGAGTCATGCTAGCCGGGTTAAGAGAAAATTAGTATCGGAGTATGGCCTTTGTCCCTACGAGCAGGTGATCAACGTGTTATATATGTTGATCTTAGGTGATAAAGGGGTAAGGTACCTGTGTAACATGGTGAGAGACACGTGCCGGACGGATTCACCATATGTAATGGGTAATCTGTCATGAGCATAGTTGCACGGTGCTTAAGCCTCAGAGTTGGCTTAAAGCCATGTGTCTTGTATGGATGGGAATGAGGATTTAGTGTGGGCTAAGATGCATGAAGGTAGTGACGGATGCATTGTTAGGATTGAGATGTGCGATTCCATCGGTTAGAATCATGCGTCGAATGTGGTTGTAAGAAGAGTAAGACGAATGTCTTAGTGTCTTAATCCTAAGGTGAATAATGGGTTCACTTTTGTGGATGAGCACTCGAGACAAGACTCTGAGTTGGAAGTTGTGGTGATTGTAAGTGGTCCCCGAAGGGTTTAACATAGTGAAGGGCACGTAAGTGCACGGGATAGAAGGAGAGTGTTCTAAGTATAACGTAGTTCTATTTATAGTTTAAGTTACTTATGCAATAGATAGAGAATGATACTAAGGTTATGTGTATGTATGTAGGTTGCCATCTGACAAGCACATGAATGGACTGAATGACATGCAAGTAGCATGGAGTCCAGGTAAGTGTTACGTTCATACTCTTCTAGAGTTCTCAAAGATACAAGAAACGATTTTCCTTTAAGATGCTCACGAAAAGACTAAAGACGTTTTAAGAAAGAAAATGCTAAAGTGTTCAAAAGTATACGTATGTACGGCCCTTCCTTGGCAGCCCCTGTTTACGCACCCAAAGTATTACTTGTACCCATGTGAATGGATGACTATACGTTGTATCTATTGCATGTATTTTCTAAGAAAATCTATAAACTGATGAAGATGCATGAAAGGCATGAGAGCGGATGCTTTTGTGAATCCTACGAACTGACGCTGTCATGTGCGCCACGAGGTAATGCTCGTGGATGACATGATTGACAACGTTCAAGGTGACGCTTATGGGATGCCACGAAAGTTGACGCTTAAGCCCATGTATGTTCTTAAATGAAATTTTCCACAAACGAACTGTTAAAGAGAGGATAGAACTGAAATGAACTGAAAGACGAAAAGACCATTTTCGGGCTTACGCCCTAAACAATATTTTCTCATGAAAAGAAATGTTTTCTCATAAAAAGAAAGGACTGTTAAATGAAAGAACGAACTGAATGAAAGCTTTAGCTCTTTCGAGCTGACATGAACGAATGAATGAAAAGCAAGAAAGAAAGAAATGAAAGCATGAATGTATAAAGACACGTAACGGCCACATGACATGAATAAAAAGGGTACCGATGAATGGGCAGATTGCAATGCCGGGTAAGTAGTGCTGGAAGTGCACCCAGTACTGCCCCCTATGAAAAGGGATTTCCAACCCGTGCCCACGAGTGGAATCCGGGTCCAAAGGAAGACCGCTAACCCCAAACACACGGGGCGTAATTGTGTGTACTGGCCTATGAAAGTAATAAGAAAGAATGGATGTATGCACGCATGCACGAATGCACGACTGCACGTGTATGCACAAGAGCACAAGAGCACGGACTCTTTAAGAAATGAAGGCACTGACGGGGGAAACGTTTTACGACAAGAAAGCCTTTTTAAAAGTAAAACCCTGTACAGTGGCTCTTGAAGAAATGAAGGCACTGACAGGGGACACGTTTTAAATAAAGGAAAGCCTTTCAAAAGAAAAGCCTCGTCGAGTGATGTTTTCAAATGAACGCACACAAGACACGTAGGCTCGCACGTAATAGTATGTACGAATGATGAATGCATGAATGAAAACCTATGTTGTTATATTTTAACTGTATGAAGTAATGCTTACGAGTTTTCGACTCATTTTAGTTTTTATACATGTCCCTCCCCCCACAGGAACTGCATGATCGGGACAGACACGGCCCATGGGGAAGAGCACGGAAGTCTAGGCACGAGTTTTAAAAGTACGAGAGGTCTTTTTATTATAAGATTTATGTTTTCTGCTGTAACCCTCTTTTATTATCAAAGCACATTTTATTTATAAACGTGGAGTCTCGCATCCTGGGTATGCAAGTGAAAAGTTTTAAACAGGACGGTAATTCCCGTCATCCTTTTTATAAAAATATTTTGGAAAAAGTCCCACCACAAGGACGGGCGTTACACATAGTCTATCCAACCTTGAGAGTTGTCAAGGCTGGAGAGTTTGTGATGGTTAAGTAATTAGACTAAAATTTAGACATTTCTTTAGGATCATTCTCCCTCATTAATTATCTACTCATGATAGGAAACTGCATGAACATATTCTTCTATCTCTCTCTAGTTTAACAAATAACATGCACTACTATTTGTTTAACATTGTTAATTCAAATAACATAGAGATATTATTTGTAGTGTTTTTTGATAGATATGGTGTGACATTGCATAATATGGTGTGTCCACTAATTCCTGAATTGTTCATTGTGGATAGTTTGAAATTATATTATTTGTATTGCACATTTTTGTTACTCTTACTCTCCACGTTTAATATAAAGTTTCAGCGTCTTCCTCTATTGTTCTTCGAGTACACTGTTCGTAGGATCATAATCTCTCTATTTGAATATGTATACTTGGAGAACTATGGAGATGTGCTGCCAAAATTTCTATTAACGTGGAAAGTAGTAGAGTGACGAGATTTGTGCAATATGGATAATATAATCTCGAATGGGGTAGGACCAACTACCTTATCAAAAAAGTAATGAGAATTGGAGTATGACATGCATGTGAATTTTCTATGTACGTGTTATTAATAGATAGACGTTTTTAGAAATGGACAAAAGTTGGATGCGTCTGGACGATAGACTTAGTATGGATTACGTACCCTATGCGCGTGGAGTAAGAACCTTCATTAATTTTGCACGGGCCTCTGCTGATAGTCGTGGTTACATTAAGTGTCTATGTCGAGGCCATAAAAATTTGTGTGCGATAGGGTTAGATGAAGTTGAAAGTCATATATTTGTAAATGGTATGGATCTGGGGTATACCCGATGGGTACTGCATGGTGAGCCGTATGAATAGTCAAAGGCAAGACACGAGGAAGAATTTTCTGAATGGTTTGAAGAACGTGTATGAATTAAAATTATATATATGTTACATTTTGAAACTTTTAACTCTGGGTAACTTTTAATAAATATATACTATTTCAATTGATAGATTTTGGAACAACGTGCTCGTGATCCAGGATCAATTTCTCTTGAATTGTATGCATTGACCCGTGATCCTTCAAATAGAGCACTAGGATACACTGCATACATGGTTCGAGGTTATAGATTTAATACTCTGAACTGTGAACGTAATAGAAAGACTCAAAACTCTGGTGTGTTGGTTGAGGGGAGTCATGGAACATATGATATTGACTATTATGGTGTCATATGTGATATTATCGAATTGAAATATATGCATAGGTCTGTAACACATGTCTTTAAATGTGATTGGTGGGTTATAGATAGTGGTCAGGTTTCGATACATAGGGATAATCACTTTACGAGTGTCAATACTGTATCTAAATGATACGAAGATGATCCATTCGTATTGGCTTATCAAGCTATCCAAGTCTATTACTTGATTGATACAATGAAAAGCGTTGATGAATATAGTGGAGAGATAACTTGGCGAGTCGTACAAACATTTGTCCTTTGAAATATATATGAAGTAGGAACGAGTGCAGATTACGATAATAGTGGAGATGAAGATGACACTCCGATTGGAGATGAAGATAACTTGTTTGTTGACCTCGGTGCACTCGAGTTGCTCCGCTTGTGTAGAGATAATGTTCCACCCGTCCATCTCGACCTGTCCGTATTAAATGATCATTTAATTCAAGTAAATGAGGAGGACGAAGAATCAGAAGATGAAGACAAATCAGAATCCAACTAGGAGGTGGATAAGGAGGACGAAGAAGAGGTTGATGATGATGATGAATATGTTATTGAGGGAGATTCTGAAACAAGTATGAAAAATACATTTGAAGATGAAGAACAAAAGTACTAAATATTTTATTCATATAGGTGACTATAAAATATTATATTTTTCATAATTTCTTCTAATTAATTTTATTTGATATAATTAATCATTTTCAAGGATGCTATCAAAACGATAATGAAGAAATGTGCATCCTCCAAGTCCAAGTCCTGAACCCATTGAGGATTCCCCACTTGAAGAATCCGCTCCTAAAGATTAAGTTAACAAGCAAGAGAACAATAGCCCGTCGATATCTACCAGTATGGAAATATTTTCGTTGATAATTAATTATATAGTTAATACTTTTGTCTCAATAACTATATAACTATAATTATACTATTATCATATAGTTGATGCATATGCACGTCATGGTCGTGTCTATACACGTGGCATCTCTCTTGAGAAAAATAGAAGGCACGGAAAACTTAAGATCATCATTTCTGATAATTACACTGGAAGAGTGGATGATAGTACAGTAGCGCTTTTCTCCTATATTGGTACAGTAGTTTGAACTTATGCTCAATTTTATGTGTGCTCAAGGCAACATGTTCCGAATGAGATTAAGGAGTACATTCAAAGTCGTGTGCTGGTGAGTTTACTTTGAGAGTATATTATTTTACTTAGATTAGTATATCATATTTTTTACCTGATTCACTTATTAAGATGAATTCGACCTCGACTTTGGCTATAACGAGGATTTGAGAAACGTGAATGAGTTGATGGTTACATTATTCCGACGTCACAAGCGACGATGTTTTGACCACTTTAAGAAGTTTGAGAAGTTGGAAAAGGTTGCGCAGTCCCCTTTCTAGTAGATGAAGTTAGATGATTGAAAAAATTGTTGTGATATTTTCGCATATCCAGATTATCATGTATTTTACATTTGTATCTTTTAATTATTTACATTCATATTCATTCTATATATTATATGTATATATATTACAATTAACATTCTTAATTAATTTTGTAGTACTTGATTTCTACAAATGCACATAATAGATCCGTTCTGACTTTCCACCATCTTGCCAGTTCAAGATCATTCCACTGTCTTGTTGAAAAAATGGTAATTAAGAAATTATAGAATTCATTTATTTTTTCTAATATTCATTTATTTAAGTATTAACATTATCTTTTTAAAATTGTTAATGTTGCTTTGTTAGAAGCGTGATGATCCTGAAAACTTTTCACTCATTCATATCTATTCTGCTGCTCACACTAATAAGCATAGTTAGTGGATGGATCATGTCACTGCAGATAATTATATAAACAATATTAATTTTGTTAAATAAATTATGCAACATATGAATAATTTATTTTTTATTTCTAGTTCTTTTAATACTTTACTTATTAACGATCATTATCTTTCAAATTGTAGGAAAAAATGATGGAGATGCAGTCAGTTTTTGGGAAATCCTCTTCTAGTGACATAGACATATTCAAACAAGTGCTCGGGCTGCAGTCTAGTATGGCAAGAGGTTTGGGACGATCTTTCAAGCATAGATGTTCATCCTCCTCAATCTCATCAACTTCACAAATTAATAATCTTACCAAAGATTTAGAGTTGCACAGCGTGAAAATGAGTATATGAGGTCGAAATAGTAAGAGTTAATGTCTCTCTTAGAACGACAATCTCATCTAGAGATGCGTTTGCAGGACCAACGAAAAGACTAGGATGAAAGAATACGCAGTGAAGTCTAAGAGTAAGTGCAGTAGGAGATGATGGTGCAAATGGAGTGTGCTTTGTTATTGCAATAGAACCACGGTGGGCGAGGAAAAAAAAGAAATAAATTTTATCAGGGTATATAACTAATTTTAATATCTAATTTTGAAATTTTATAAGATATTGTTAGTTGTTAATTGATGGTGTGTAATATGATACAATTGGTATGTTTTTAAATTTTATAAAATTGGTATTTTTGATCTATACGATTGAATATAAATTAAAAATGTTCGAACATTGGTTCACATTCGAACCAACGTTTGAACGTGAATACAAATAATTATATAGTAACATTTGAACGTAGGCCTTAACGTTCGAATGTACTCACCCTCAAACGAACAAAACGTTCGAACGTACCTCTTGCATTCGAATGCTTCTTCATTTACATTCGAAATAACGTCTGAACGTTAAACTCGTTACATTTGAACATTGGTCCGTTACCGTTTGAATGGAAATTCTAACGTTGTTGTAATTAATGTTCAAACGCATAAACATTCGAACGTAAATATGATACGTTCGAATGTGAATCAACAAATGTCAACTTCTATCATTCGAACACCAATTGGTCGGGTTGCCATTCGAACATTCAATTGGACGTCCGAATGTTACTTTTTGTAACAGATCTCAACTGTCACAAAAAAAGAACGTTTGAACATTAAACCAAACAAAACACCTCCAACTATCACTAAAAATATTTTTAGTAATAGTTCAACAGTAAAACGTCACCAATTGTTTTCTGTGTGGCACATTAGGTGACGGTCCTGGTGACGGTTTCAAACTGTCACCAAATATCTTTAGTAACATTTTGGTAATTTTTGGTGATGGTTTCCTCTGTCACAAAAGATAAATTGTGTTGTAGTGTGGGGTGGGAGTCCCCAACAATCATCACAAGACCAACAAATACAACACAAGCGAAAAAAAAAAAAAAAGAGGGGTCTGGAGTCAAAAGTTTGGCTCCCACCCATTTCCCACAAGGGGAAGCTGCTTGAAACGGTTTTTACATAGTCTGATAAATAAACTATAAAACTATTTATGAAAATTTGAGTAAGATAGTTTTAATATTTGTATGTTTGGAAGTAAGATAATTTTTTACTGAAAATATCTTTGACTAATTTTACATTTCACTTTAGTACCCAAAAAGCTTATTAGCATGAATTCACATGCTTCAAGGGGAAGAGAATTTAGGCCTAGTTTGGATTCTCAGGTATTATGAGAATATGTCACTACTATTCATTATTTTATTAATGTTTTTCACATACTTTTTACTAATATTTAATTTCCTATCATTACTTTTGTACTACTATTCACATAATACCTCAGAATACCTTACTACCCAAATGCAACCTTAACCTTCTGTGATGATTTGATTTGTATTGATCTCTAAGGTTCTTATGGGATTAAAATGATGTGGTGTTTGTCCAGGGTTTGGAGCGAACAATATTAGACCCAAAAAGTACTCCAAGATTTTGGTTACAAGAAGTATGTATACATGTAAGACTATATTTTTTTGGAAAGCAAGTAAATTTGGTCAAAAGCCACATTTGCCAAGCCTCAAATAATATTAGTACTTTGCGCCTTTTTTTCAAGTTATTTAGAAATAAGATCATCCGTCAATCTTTGAGTTCATCACCATTAATTGAAAAGAAGATTTTGACCGTTTGCTTCTAATTTGAAAATTTTGTGTATGGATTGTTGGAGTAGGGCCAATGGGTGGATCTGTCAAAATGAAATGTAGATGGGTGTAGCTTGGAAAATTCGGGGTTATGTTGTGGCGGTGGGGTGAATCGAACTCAGAGATGGTGATAGGAAGGGCAAAAGGGAAACATGTAGGCAAGGTGAATGACTTAGCTACAATACTACTGTCTTCCCAACATGTATATCCTGGGATCAATCAACCGGTTCATAGCTTGGCAATGATTGGAGCGCAAACAGTTCATTGAAGTTAGGGGAATGCTAGAACTCCATGGTCCGGGAATCCCGCACATTAGATGTAAACAAGTCCTTTGAGGTTAGGGGTGTAAATCTAGATGCGAATCTAGGTATGTGGCTAAATCCAAATCCACATCCGGGTTTATAATGTGGTTTGGGTACCTGGTTATAAAAATTTGGAGATCCTGTTATCCAGATTGATTTTAAAGAGTAAGGGCAGGTTTGGGGGGTGGGATGAGACACAAAATTTTCATCTCATCTCATCTCATCATTACACATTTTTCAAATTCCTATACAAAATATAATAAACAATTTAATTTTTTCAAATCTCAATTCAACTTTTTCAAATCTCAATATAATAATAATACTAAAACATAATATTTTAAACACTAAAACAAAACACAAAATTCTCATCTCACCCCCCAAACATGCCCTAAGATTACAAATACAAAACGACGTCGTTTTGAAGATTTAAATGTCATCGTTTCATCAATAAGGCAACTTCTTTTTATTAAATGTGACATTTAGTTATGGCCGGGTACCTCGCATCCATATTATATAACTATCCCTACATCTGGATAGAGGTGGATACAAAATCTGGATACCCACCTGGATAAAATGCAAGCAAATACCCATCCAAATTAATCTAATTTTTCGTGTTTCGAACCAGACTGAAAAGAAAACCAGCCTCGAGACACACATTTACTCAAGGTATATAGGGTTATCTTTATTTTCATATTAATAAGGTTTTCTATACCTTTGAGGCTTCGTTTGGTTACCAAACTCCTCTCAACTCATTTCAACTCATCATTACAACTTTTTCAAATTCCAACACAAAATATAATAAACAATTCAACTTTTTCAAATCCCAAAATAATAATAATATTAAAAAATAATATTCTAATAATATTTTATCATCTCAACTCAACTCAACTCAACTCACTTTAACATCCAAACACAACCTGAATCTTGTAACTTTCAAGGCCTGTTTAAGTATACAATTATTTTCAGATATTCTTATATTATTTTACTACTATTCACAATACTATTTCAAAACTATTTACTATGATTCACAAGTTATATTACTATTATTTACAGATCATCGGAGATACTCTTAGTATTCAAACAGAGTCTCAACTTGGTCGCTGTAACTATGGGTTTCCTCAGTCATAAGTGAGTATTTTAATAAAATTATGGGGTACTATCTTTATTATTATTGTTATTATTTTTTTAAAAAGAAGTGTTTGGATTAATTTCCATTACTAACGTTTGTTTCTAAATCTATTATACTTTGAGTACAAGAAAGTAACGAGTGTTTGCTTGTTTTTGTGTCCATATATTTTGCAACGTTGAGAATTGGTTGTGATGGATATCGACTTGAAAGGCATATGAAACAAGAAATAAATGTTCGGTTTTGCCTTTTTTTTTTCCCACCAACATGTAATGTTCTGTATAAGGTTTGTTGTTGAAGCATTTTTCTTGCATGGCCGGAGCTCAACAGTTCGGTTGAATTGCCAACAATGAGGGTTTCGGCATTGATACGATTCTTATATATTGCATTCATAAAATAAATAAGATTCATAAAATAAAATATAAAGTGTAAATAAAGAGAGTGACAGATATTTACGTGGTTCAGTATAAAAATCTATGTCCACGGATCATTTGGGACTTAAATCCACTATATTGGGTGATTTTACAATTTCTCATGACCTCATATAGTTCTCAATACAGTAGAGAAAATAGGGTTGAAGAAGATGTTTTCCTTCTAGAGAGAGAGAGAGAGAGTTCCCCGAGACTGTGTAGCAGAAGTCTTTCCTTGTAGAGACATCACCTCCCATGTTTGTAGTGGTTCATTCCTTTTACAGAGGTCTCATTCATTCTTTAGGGTAGCCGAGTCTACTTGCCTTATGTCACGTTCATCTTTTTGTATGTTTCAACCTCAATTAGTTTTATCTCTTCATTGTTTGTTTTATCTCTTTCTTTTATTCTTGGTAATGGGCTAGACCTAGTTCATTTTATATCCAACAGCTGCCCACAATCTTAAGGTTGACTTGTCCGACAAGAAGTTCTTGAGAATTATTAATAAAAGTCCATCATAATAGAGAAAGTCTTTGAGAACCACAGATAAATAAATTCTAGGACTTGTCCCTGATTTTCCATTGTCCTTTGATGCAATGAAGATTTCCAAGGACAGACCTCGTGGAGACTTATAAATTCTTTGTAATGGCCTTTGAGGATGAGCCTATAAGTTCCTTGTAAGCGCCTAGGATGGGCATGTAACATATTTGTTCTAAAACATGTTCTAAAACACAGAATGGTATAGAGAACTCACAGGAAGTAAACCAGATCATGCTCTAAAACATTCTTGATTGAGTTTATCTCTTAGCCTTTCAATACAAATACTTAAGAAACTATGAAATAAAATGTTTAAAATATACCATATATTTGTTCTATTATTTCACCAGAATCTTTCATTTTTTTTAGATGATGTCTCATTTTCTGGTTTCTTATATTCATCACTAACAGGATACTCCTCAAGATATAAGCTCTATGGTAAATCTCTTACCAGAAAAGCATTACATTTTTCATGTGAAGCAGCAAATACCACACATCTTTTTATATGTTAACTAATCGCTCAAACGGTATCTTTGCGTTAGTTATCAAATTTCCCTTATCTATTATATGGGCTTTGTGAGAACTGTCACCTGCTGGTGGGGATTAGCAGGAACTTCCACTTTTTTGTTGGCATGCAGCAGCTGGGGACATGCATTTGCACATCGCTTTGTAACAAATACATTTTATCATACTTAAGTGCTCGTTTGAGTAATGTTACATACAGTCGTGAAATGTGTAAATGTCGTACAATCACTTTGAAAAAGAGTAGGGTTCACTATTAAAAAATTAATTTCTTTTCATATGGATCTCATATTTATTCACTTTTTTCAAAACGACTGTACGGCGTTTGCACACTCACGACTGCAAGTATCATTTCTCTTTGAGTTAAGTATTTTTTAAATTTTAGGAAATGAGAGAAAAAATTAAATAAAAAATATTATAAAATTTAAATATTATTATAATATTTTTTTTTCATTTTTTTCTCTCATTTCCTAAAATTTAAAAAATACTTAACTCAAAGAGAAATGATACTTGCAGTTGTTAGTGTGCAAGCGTCGTGCAGTCGTTTTGAAAAAAGTGAATAAATATGAGATCCATATGAGAAGAAATTAATTTTTTAATAGTGAACCCTACTCTTTTTTTTTTTTTTTTTCTCTCCTTTCCTAAAATTCAAAAAATACTCAACTCAAACTATCTCATTACTATTCACAAACTATCTTACAACTATTCGCAAAATTCTCATATCATCTTACTTCCCAAAATTCTCACAAAACTATCATCTCAATTTTTTCTCTCCTTAGTTAGAATGACTAGTGTCAACAATTTAACTAGAAAATACTTAAAATATTACGCATCTGGTAGAGTGACTGGGAATGGCAAAATTCAAGAGCAATAACATTTTCAATACACATCTAGCTCTTGCAGTTGGGGTATTTGATAGCTGTGAAAAGCATAGATCATTTTCTAAATAGTCATTGCTTGATCAAAATAAATAAAAGATACAAAACATCTTTCAATATACTGTTCAAAGAAAAATAGGATCACTTTCTTCGTCAGACTATTACAAATGTTATTTATCGGTGACTTCAAACAGACAAAGACCAAC
>QEOY01005554.1:0-10793 GCA_003123805.1 Juglans sigillata | reverse complement strand
ATTCTTTCTCGTGATTTGTTTATGTATTCAGGATCGCAAAATGACTGGAATTAAGGATGAGTTGATTGTGATAGGGCAGTCTAGAGGTTTGTTTCCTTGTTTAACTACTAAGCAAATTCATTTTCCATTTGTCTCTCAGCATTTTCATTTTTTACTCTCTCTCTCTCTCTCTTTCCCTGCCCAGACAGCAGCGATTGAAGACATTACTCATTTATTCATATTCGGCGCTATAATAATTAAATCTTGAGCTTTTGGTCAGACACATAATTACCATTTATGTTCAATTTGTCATGCCAACCTTTTAGTTTAGCATCATTCATCCTATTTTAATTTTACTATTAAAGCCCCACTATACACAGGTTCTAGTTCTGGATTAGATTCGTTTGGATAATGAGATGAGATGATCAATGAATAGTAGTGAAATAATTTGTGAATGGTAGTAAAATAGTTTGAGGTAATATGTTTTATGAGGTTGTGGAAGAGGAGAGAGAAAAAGTTTAATAAAAATATTATAAAAATAAAATATTATTTTTTAATATTATTTTTATTTTGAGATTTGAAAATTTTGGATTGTTTTTTGTATTTTGTTTAGAAGTTTGGGAAAGTTGTATTGATTAGTTAATGATTAGATGAAAAAGTTGAAGATTTGAAATTGAATAGTATTTGTGTTTGTGATGTTTGAATATTGAGATCAGGTGGAATGAGATGAAATGAGTTGAGAGAACTTTGGTATCCAAACCAGGCCTAATGAATCGTAACTATGTTTTCTATTCCTCTATCCGATTGATACATTTACTCTACCAGTTGTCATCTGCTGTTTAAGCTGTATATACCTGCGGCTGATGGGCTGGCCTCACTGTATTGTTAGGGAGTATATTGGAGCCTCAGAAAAAGAGAAGACAGTAGAAGTTAATTTCACGTGCAGCTTTAGCACTTGCTGTTGAAATTAAGGAACTTAAGAAGGTAATTTTTACTAATTCTTAGTATTGAAATTGATATTGTTAAATAAGGGCTATGATCTGTATAGATATTCATAAATGAAAATGGAGAATTATTAAGATTTTTAGTCTCTTTGGAAACCAGGGTATTGAGTTAAAGTTACTGAAATGTTATAAATTTGGACAGCTTTTGGGGTTCACCATGTTTAAAAAGGTGCAAATTCATGACTAGCCAGAAATGCTCTCTTAGAAAACTTTACCTGTCGTAGCTATTTTATTTATTGTGTTTCTAGTAATGATATTTAAATAGCCATTTCTTTTAGCACCATGTAAATTGAAATTCATAGACGTTTTTGTCATTATAGAATATAGAAACATGTTTGCATAAATGACTGCTATTTAACTGGATAAAGACATGGTGCATTTTCGCAGTCTCTGGGATTCCTCGTCATAAAAAAAAAAAAAAAAAGTGACTGCTGTTTATGAAAAGAGCAATGCTACAAATCACTCTACTGTACATCACACTCTCCACACATCTCACATAATTTTTTTTTCACCCCAGCACGTTGAGTGTGCTGGGGACTCTACAAACAGTAGTGTTATTTAGATTTTTTCTTATGAAAATGTTGTGTATGGTGTGATTAGGTTTGGTTTGTTTTCACAAACTATTTTATCTCATCTAATCATTACAATTTTTTTAAACTTCTCATCAAAATACAATAAACAATTCAACTTTTTCAAATATTAAAATAAAAATAACATTAAAAAATTATATTCTAATAATATTTTATTCAACTTTCATCTCATCTTATCTCATCTGTGTAACTAAACTTGGCCTAAGTCAGTTGCTTGATTATCTTTGTTCCAACCTTACTGTTTAATGTTTCGCAGGTCCTGAAAATCACATGAAGTGGAGCTAGATTTATATGGTGAATAGGAGTGGACTTCCTTGAGGTTTTCATTTTCCGAATGTTAAATGATGTTTTGTTGTATGATATAAACTTGAATATCATGATGTCTACCCTGCAGCGGTTGTAATGTAAGACGACACCTACTGCATGTTAACCTAAAATGAATTAATTCCTGTATGTTTGTGTATTTGTTTAGAAAAATGTTTTAGTCACAAAGTTCTACAAAAATAAATTTAGAGTGATGTGGTTTGATGTAAACGCCAAAATTATTTTTATTATTAAGTAGATACGCATCACATAAAGTCATGTTAATTTGTGAGTTTAATTTTATAAAATCTTTTTCGTAACTGTAGTAAAGGCGTATTCTTTTGTCAGGTAGGGTGAAAAAGTAGGAACTAGCCTTTGTCCTTTGTTCCCTTTAAGTTGCATAGGGTAATGCTACACACTATATTATATATATTTTAAATTTTTTTATTTTTTACTTATTTTATTCATGACAAACTAATTAAGTTGTTCTACTTATAATTTATACCCTACATACTTGTTATCGAAAAAGGAAAAAAAAATTAAAGGATGTGTGGTGTTTGGTGGAAGATGCTAAGCAGAATTATTCATGTTGCATAATAGGCTATTGGCCAAGAAAAGTTATAGGAATCTGAAAAAAAAAAAAAAAAATCTTTTGTATACTCCTTGTGTACATGGACTATGTCTATTTCATTGGTATCAATGAAATTTACCTTTTTATATGGAACCTGAAAAAATTGTTCTATCAGTTTTGAGTTTCTATGTACCAGCTTTTTATTTATTTAGGTTGTATTTGGTTGTTGAACCAAATTCAAATCATTTCAACTTATTTCAAATTACTCATTGATGGGACCTACTATTTTTTCAACTTTATGTAAAAAAGTTAAAATAATTTGAACCTACTTCATATATTTTAACTTAAAAGTTAAACCCATCTCATCTTAAAAAAGTTAGACTCATCTTAATAAGATCTATAAAATATTATTATTTACAATTCAATTTATCTCAACATCCAAACAAATTCAAAATAAGCCCATAAATATAACAAATCTAAAAAATTTCACTGGTTCCTTGTATAGATAAAATATATCTAAATATTTATGTTTAAAAACTAAAAACTGTTATAATAAAATCTTGATCCTTTGTGTCAAAAGTTTAACTCTAAAAGTGAAAAGATATATATTGTTAAGCTAGTAATGTATGATTGTTCTCTATTATCGCAATGGTGGTAGTCTTTTGGATGGCTGCGTAGGCAATGATAGGTGGCTTTCCAACATTCATTTATGTTTGGATAGTGAGAATATTTGAGAAGTGTTGTGATGTTCAAAAGGCTCGGATATGGCTGTAAGTAGCGGCACGTAGGGCCACATGGACTCTGTTGATGCATAAAAAAATTGCACAACAAATTGGAAGGAGAGAAAAAGTTATTTCTGGTTGCTATGACAATTCGAGCCTCGATCGGTATGGTGCCCTTAATAGTGGTCCAGTATGGCCGTACGGTATTGGTGCGTACATCCATGACGGTGTATAGAAAACAAATACAAAGAAAGTAAGAGATTGAGACACAAAGATTTACGTGGTTCAGCATAATGCTTACGTCCAAGAGCGTTTGGAGAAGAGAAATCTACTATAATATGTTTGTTTATATCCTCTTATTTTTCACTGTACAATGGAGATCTTGAATATATTTACTGAATAAGACCCCCTCACTAGAGCTCCCCTTCGAGAGGTTAAAGAAGAAGTCAAAGTCCCCTAATCGTCTGGCAGCTTGCTTTTTATCTGACCCTCTTCTCGCATGCGCCTTGGTAGTGGTGAGGGACGTCTGCTTTGCGTGTCTGACCACCTCTCCCTTCCCACTTTCTCCTGACATTGTCCCCCTTGCCTCCTGACACTGTCCCCCTTGCCTCCTGACACACTCCTCTCCCTTACCTACTTGATTTTTCCCTTGTCTCCTAGTAGTGGCCTGGTGGGTTGGGCCTAGATATTTTGTCCCTTACAGTTTCGTGTGATTCTTAAGGTCGATTTGCTCCAAAAGAAGGCATTGAGAATCTTCAAGAAAAAATATACGATGGAGATAACACATAGTGATCTGTCACAAAATAAGTTTTGGGAATGGGTCCCTAGTTCTCCGTTCCACTTGCGTCGAGCAGTAAATACCTTCGAGGGTGAAATTAGGTGGGAGGTGCGCTCGACCGCATCAGGCATGAGTGCGAAACTCAGATGCGGCAGGATATGTGCTCGACCACTTAATATGCAAGCGCAAGCTTGGATGTGGCAGGAGACGTGCTTGACTGAGTAATATGGGAGCGCGGAGCTCGAATGTGGCAGGAGATGTGCCCGATTGCATAAGATGCGAGCACGAAGCTTGGATGTGGCGGGAGATGTCCTCGACCGCATAAGATATGAGCTTTGAGCTCGGATTTGGCGGGAGGTGTACTTGACTGCATAAGGCGCGAATACGGAGTTTGGATGTGGGGGGAGGTGTACTCAACCGCGTATGATGCGAGCGCGGAGCTCAGATGTCATGGGATAAGCAGGAGGTTGGTTGGCTCGACTTGACCACATAAAGTGCGAGCGCAGAGCTAGTCTTGGAGAGAGCGGGAGGTTGGCTCGACAACGTAAAGTGTGAGGGTCTAGCAATCAAGTGACTTGCCCGACCGTTGGCCTCTTGGGAGGTTGTGGCAAAAGTGTAAACATACGGCGTTTGCTGGAGGATATGTCGTTTCAGGAGTAATGTTAGGCAACCAAAAGACTAGATCCGTATTTCACCGTGAGGTAAACCAGGCTGCCATAAGGCTAGACCGATCTGTTGACCCTCGACAAGAAGGTAAGTAGGAGATGTTTGACAATGCTGAATTGTCTTGCTAGCGTGTGGTGAATGTCTGAGGTGGTTGTTGTGGCATTAGTGTAACACTCGGAGTTTTCCGGGGAAGATGATGTGTTGGTGTTGCTGTCCAAGGGGGAGTCAAGGGACTCGGCTTGGTGGCATGAAGGTCGGCAACTTAAGAGACTTGTGTCCTACTAGCTGTTTGGGCATGTTCGGCATGTCTAAGGACTAGTGCCCGGCCTAAACTTCGTGACGAATCAAGAGACTCGGCTTGTAGCACGAAGGTCACCAAGTTAAGGGACTTGTGTCTGACTTGACTTCATGGCGAATCAAGGGACCCGACTTGTAGCACGAAGGTCGGCAAGTTAAGGGACTTGTGTCCAACGAGCTGTAGGCAAGTCCTGAGACTGGTGCCTAGCCTGACTTCATGGCGAATTGAGGGACCTGGCTTATAGCACGAAGGTTAGCAAGTCAAGGAACTTGTGTTTGACGGGCCGTCTGGGCAAGTCCTGGTATTACGGCCTGACTTCATGGCGAATCAAGACACTTGGCTTGTAGCACGAAAGTCAGCAAGTCAATGGACTTGTGTCCGACGGGCCGTCTGGGCAAGTCCTAGGACTGGTGCTCGGCCTGACTTCTTGGCGAATCAAGGGTCTCGGCTTGTTGGCACAAAGGTCGGCAAGTCGAGAGACTTGTGTTCGACTGGTCATGTGGGAAAGTTCTGGGACTCTAGCTCGACCAATGCATCGTGGCGAGTCAAGGGACCCAGCTTGGTTGGCGCGAGGGGTCGGCAAGTCAATAGACTTATGTTTGACCGTTGCATTGCGAAGAGCTAAGGGACTCAACTTTGTTGGCGCGAGGGTCAACAAGTCAAGGGACTTGTGCTCAATTGTTGTGTCGTGGCAAGTCAATGGACTCGACTTTACTGAAGGAGACGCTTGTCCATGCCAAAAAAGGTCAACTCGGTTAACGTGAAAACCCAAATCACAAAGTGAGGTGGCGAATCTAACTTGCCCTGCCAGAGTGCAACAAAGTTTGGAGGCGAGCTAGTTGAGGCTTGTGGGTTGCCATGTTTCGACAGTGACGAAGGTTCAATGTGTCCGAGTGCACATTAGTACTAGGCAATTTGTTCCGATTGAGCCATATTGGGACGTCCGAGTGGGGCCATGTTATCGGTGTCCGACGTTCCGCGCCACAGGAAGCAACTTTGTCAATAGAAATAAAATTCACACAAATTTCGAGAAAGACAAACTAATGAGTTTTTGGTTGCCGTAGTTGATTTTGCTTGACTGAAATTGCCCGCAACAGGTTGCTTCTCCCTTCCTTTTTTTTTTTTGTGACCTCATCATCGAGACTATCTAGTGACCGATAAGGCTCAGCGGGCAAGTCTGGGCTCATGTAACACTGTCTGAGCAGGTGAGGTCGAGTAATTTTGCATCCGAAGAATCGTCACTGTGGGCGAGCAACTTCTCCTCGACTAAGCATTTTACTAGAGTCCTGTTCCCCTTGTGATCGAGGAGACTTGGTTGGGCAACTTGGACGAGTAGCTGAGCAGTTGTGACCGAGGAGTGGGACACCGAGAAGGGCATTGGACGAGCAACTCTGACCTAGATGGGTGACCGAGCAACTTGCTCTGGCTGAATAGTTGTTATGAGATGGCGAGATCGTGATGCAGAAGGGCGAGACAGTTGGGGTGAGATGCAAAAGGGTGCCTGCCACTGTATGGCTGAAGAGCTTGTGACCGGGCAGCTTGTTCGGTGAGCAGCTGCCCGCGTGCCTTTGCATGTGGCCAAGATGGGTTTGTCCGAGTAGCTCTGACAATTGCTAAGGGACTGGGTTTGTGGCATTCACACAAGGATGAGGAACTTGCATTGCCAAGAGACTCGGGATGCATGGGTCCGAGCAGAGGGCCGTAATGCAACTTGGTCCGAGCAACTTAGCCAAGGAACTTCTACATGGCCGAGGTGAGTGCGAGCAAATGTGGCTGATGAACTTGGTCCTAGCAACTTGGTTGATGAGCTCAGTGGTCGAAGAGGGCCATGATAGTGGTAGCTAAGGAGGTTGTTCATGGCCGAGGAGCTTCTGGCCTCGCATGTGATGGGTGCCTGCCATTGCGTGGCCGAGGCGCAGGCAGGGAAGGAAGTGGTTGCCCGCCATGGGGTGGCCGAGGAAGGTCTCAGGCCAAGGAGGGGGTTGCCCACCACTTGGTGGCTGAGCAACTTGGTCCGTGGAGCATCCCACCGGTGAAAGAAATCGACGGCTGGTTCGTTAGTGCCTGGCTGTGACCTCGCCAGTGTGTGGATGATGTGGGAGGGGGCCTGTCGAGGGCACGACGTCGTGCACACGTTGCCTCTTTGTTATGGACATCGGTCAAGTCCTTAAACACTATGTTCTCCACGCCAATGGTAGTCTTGGGTTGACCGAATACTTGTTCCTCTCTTGCTTGGTTCATAATCAATGATGGTCATAATGGCTAATTTGGTATGGTGAGGTTAAGTGTTTAGGCTAAAATGGATGTTTGCAATGATGGAAATGGTCAAGGAAGTGTATGGCTAGAATGGTGGTAAGGGCGCACGACACTAGTGTGGGATTAGGGTTGGCGTCACTTGAGACTCAGGTTTAGGGTTTGGAAAGTGGTGATGGATGGCTAGGGTTATGTTTAGGGCTTTGGGAAGTTTGGATGATGATTGGTCGGCTAGGGTTGGACGAATTGGTTAGTTGAGTGAATTTAGGAAAGTTTCCTAAATTCTTAGAAGTCAATAGAGAGTGTATGTGGCCGGCTATAGAAAGGAAGGGTTCAATTAGGGTTCCTCAATTGTAGGAACTCTAATTATGGTAAGTGGAGTGGGCGGCTAGGTCAAATCCAATAAGGCAAGCCAATAAGGCAAGTGATTGTCAAATTTGACTTGGCTTGGTAAGAAGTTGGTATTCGGCTAGGGCAACAAAGGATAATCAATCAACTTATGGAAAGTTGACTAACACCTATGTTGGTCGAATTCTAGGGCAAAAAGGATTTGGAAGAGCAAAAAGTGAAGAACCTCAAGAACAATGATGAACACTCAATAACAAAGTTCAAAACACTAATGCACTTAAATAATCAAAAGCATAAACAATAACAATCCAATACTTGATTCACAAATTGCACAATAATTGGATAAACCTCATGTATTGATAAACACAAATTGGATTCACGAATTTCACCAAGTTGTAAAGAAACAAGATAAATAGAGTACACCTATTCAATAAATTGCAAGGTGTAATCCTCTATTTGGGATTCACGAATTTCACCCAAAAATCCCAAATGCAAAGGCATCGAAAATGATCTCTCACACAATAGTTCTCTCACTAAGAGTTTTGTCAAAAGATTTTAAGGCAAATGCATAAGGTTCTATTTATAAGTAAAACAATTTAGAAACTCTCAATAGGTCCCTTGAAAATAAATAAATAAATAAATAAATAAAATAAATAACATGATAGTGGTCATGGACCAAGTCTAGCCGTGGCATGCATGGCCCACGATGGGCTAGGATGGTGCATGGTGGTCTCGAGCTGGTCCATGGTCAAGTGGTGCGGCATGGCTTGCTGATGGTGAGCCATGGTGGTGCGTTGCATGGCCTAGGCTAGTGGCCTAGGCGCTGNCTGGCTGCAAGGTATGGGCTGGAGTCATGTGCTGGATGGCATGCCTGGTGGGCATGCCATTGGCCTGCTCTGCAAGCCACGGGCTGGAGCCGTGCATTGGATGGTATGTTGTGAGGCATGCCACTAACCTTGTTGGTGTGCGGCATTTGGGCGCGCGCAGGGCCACGCAGCCCATTAGCGTGCGCACGGGCCTGCGCACTGGATGTGCGTGGGCGTGCGGCGCGCTGCTGCGCCCCATGCCAAGCGCATGGGCTGTGCCGCGAGCATCGCGCATTGCCTCACACATGGGCGTGCGATGCGCCTGGGCAGGCCCTCGGTAGCCCGCATGCTGGGCGCCCCGTGAGTGCCATCGCCTGGGCCAAGGCATGCATGCATGTTGGGTGCCCCGTGCGTGGCCTCCCATGAGCCAAGGCATGGTTGTGGGCTAGCCAAAGTGTAAGTTTCCACCATGACTAGGGCATGTGCAGCATCTCTAGAGGCAACTCGACGTGAGGGTCTAACACTCTTGCAACACACGGCGTGCACGTCACCTGTCAATTGGGGACGTTTGGACTGGGACAGAAATTGCCAGCGGGCCACGTGGTGGCCGCCAACAGTGATAACAAGCTCGAGGTTGTCAGCCGAGAGCCTCATGTTTCTAGCTGCGGTGAGCAAGGCACAGAGCTGCACTCGGCTTGTTCCTCGCTGACGGGAAATGGCTGGGTGGTAATTGAAATAGCCAGCAGGCCACATGGTAGCTGTCGACAAGTTTAGCAAGCTCATGACAACCTATTGTGAGCCTCTCGGGTGCACGTTGTCGTGCACCCATTTAGACATATCGTGCTCGGTCTCCGACTGCGGGGGTGATCCAATCAGAGACAAAACCACCCGGCAATCTGAGTGGTGTCTACCGGTGGGTTCCTAGGCTCGTGGCAGCCTATACCTATTTTGTGCATGCCATGCACAGTTGGAACATGCATGGGTAGCTGGCACTGTGCACTCTGCGAGCCTATACCTGTTCTGCACATGCCATACATAGTTGGAACATGCATGGGTAGCTGGCACTATGCACTAAGTGCACAGTGCCCGCCTGTGCATGTGACTTGTACTATGCTTGTAAGTGTATGGGTACTGTGCACTTAAGCACATAGTATTCGCCTTCCTCTTTGTGCTNCGTTGTCGTGCACCCATTTAGACATATCGTGCTCGGTCTCCGACTGCGGGGGTGATCCAATCAGAGACAAAACCACCCGGCAATCTGAGTGGTGTCTACCGGTGGGTTCCTAGGCTCGTGGCAGCCTATACCTATTTTGTGCATGCCATGCACAGTTGGAACATGCATGGGTAGCTGGCACTGTGCACTCTGCGAGCCTATACCTGTTCTGCACATGCCATACATAGTTGGAACATGCATGGGTAGCTGGCACTATGCACTAAGTGCACAGTGCCCGCCTGTGCATGTGACTTGTACTATGCTTGTAAGTGTATGGGTACTGTGCACTTAAGCACATAGTATTCGCCTTCCTCTTTGTGCTAGTGTATTGTGTATTTTGTTGTGCATGGGTATTGTGCACTTAAGTGCATAGTACCCTTAACATGTGCAGTGCAGTGCAGTGGGCTAGTGACTCAGGAAATATATGTGTTTGGCAGAGTGCCTTTTATGTGAATAGTACTCGCCATGTACTCCCCTTTTTGCATAGTGCATCCAAAGTGTATTGAGTGAAGTGGCGATGAGCTTTGGTTCCCACTTGGGCGAAAAAAGATTTACTCGTCCATTCTTTACAGCAATGTTTTTCATAAACATAAAAGTTGAAAAAATTAAGAACACTTATCTGAGAGGATGTTATTTGCTCTTCTGGTAATTATTTAGAGTGCCATAAAATCGTATTTCTCCCACCTCCGATGTAGAGTAAATCAGTTCCCATAGACGTTGCCAACTGTTAATGCATAAAAAATTACACAACAGGTCGGAATGGGAGAAATAGTCATTTTTGGCCCGCAATGATGATTCGGGACTCGATTGGTGTGGTTTGGTGCCCCCACAATGGTCTAGTGCGGTTGTATGGTGTCGGTGCTTACATGCATGATGGTGTATAGAAAACAAATGTAAGGAAAGTAAGAGGTTAATACACAAATTTTTAAGTGGTTCGGCATAATGCTTGCGTCCACTGCTGGAGGAGAAATCTATTATAATATGCTTGTTTACAATCTCTCATAGCCTCTCATTTCTCACTGTACAATGAAAATCTTGAATATACTTGCTTGAGAAGTCCCTCTCGCTGGAGCTCCCATTCGAAAGGTTAAAGAAGAAGTTGAAGTCTCATAGTCGTCTGTTCGCTTGCTTTTTATCTTACACTCTTCTCGCGTGTGCCTTGGTAGTGGTGAGGGATGTCTGCTTTGCATGTCTGACCACCTCTCCCTTCCCACTTTCTCCTGACATTGTCCCCATTGCTTCCTGACACACTCTTCTCCCTT
>QEOY01005551.1:0-22637 GCA_003123805.1 Juglans sigillata | reverse complement strand
AAACACTCCACATGACTCGTTTAGCCCTGTTTCTTTGCGTAAAGATCAAATGCTTCATATCTACGAAATTTTCTCCTAAAAATTCCAAACTTTTAACATATTGTTTACATGATTAGCATCTAATATAGGGTCAAAAGTATAGAAGAAAGCTGATAATCCCATAATAAAACTCAAAGTGTAATATCGATCAAATGATTTAAAATCATGGGATTCCTATTATAACATGGTTTATATAATATAGTCTATAGTATCCAAATTGATTAATAATCTGAACCCTCGGTACTGTTAGCTAAAAGTAATTTTGGAAAGTTAATTCGAAACCTCCGACCTCTCTTGATCTTAAATTAATTGAATTATTCTATTCTCAAGTAGTATTTATGTAGAACACACCATCTCCAATAATATCATTTAAATGACCAGATCTGATTTGTAATATTCAAATTTTAACATTTATCTAGAATTAGGATTTGCATGTCATTTAAACTTCGTTAGTTTAACATCATTCATGAATGTAATTGTCAGCGTGAAGGACCGATTGAGTCAAAGACTGGATGTCAGTTCCTTTTACTTGATGTTTTAGTTAATTGGTTGGTGAAAGTTGATTAGAATTCTCATAACATCTCATAGCTTCTGGCTTCTCGATACTCTGCTGGGAGGTTCGTACTGACCCTTGTTGTGGCGGTTGGGGGGTTTGGGTGCAACTGCACTATCTCTAAAGGCTCATTCGCATTAGCTTGCATCAAATCTTTCTCATTCCTAGCTTCTATGTCTGGTTCTTCACTTACGAGTGGTGGGCGACCCTTTGGATTGCCTGTTATGCATGTTGTTGGCATCCCTGTCTTCAATTCTTGGACATAGCATTCTCGAGCCAATGTTTGTTCACCTCCGACTTCGTTGACTGAAGAGTGAAAATGAAGAATAAATTAGGAAGAAGATGTAACAACCAGCTCATTTCCCACTCAATTGGTCACAAGTCTCATCTACCCGTTTTAAATATTGAAGTTGTGTTTTAAATTTTGCAGGTGATTTTTAAAGCAAGCTCAATGTTTTAAAGCTCTCGAATATTTTAAATGCCCTGAAAATATTTATATGGGGTATTTCCAGTGTTATTTAACCAAGCCTGATTTTAAGTAAGACAATTATAATATTTTTGAGGAGCTCCAAAAATATTATAATTGTATAAAAATCATTTTATCAACATGATTTTAGTTATTTAAAATATTATGAGACTTAAATTATGTTGAGAACTCTAATTAATTAGATGATGTTATTCTCTTAAAGATATTAAACAAAACTTCATCATTTATTTAATGATGAAAGAATATTATTTTATAAACTAAAGTTGAGTTTAAGTTTATGATATAATATTATATCTTAATTCCTCTTAGTGTTTTCAGTTATGTTAATATTTGAACATTTTCAAATCAGTATTTAAAGCCCACTGTTAGATCGTTTTGAAGACCCCTGAATTAAAGGATTAGGATTAAAACCCAGGCCCCTGAGTGACGTAGTATTTATGGAGTTTGCTGTGTAGTGTGGTGATGTGATGTACTGTGTACGTGAAGTGTTGGGTGTAGTTGGGAAGTATATGCTGTAATGGTGATGTGGCGTGGTGAGGATTGGGAAGAGTACACGTAGAGTGTACTCTGAGTGACGTAGTGTGGATGTGAGGAGTACACATGAAGTGTACTCTCATGTCGTTGTGTGGAATGGGAAGAGTACACGTAGAGTGTACTCTCGTGGTCTAATGTGATGTGAAGGGAGTATATGTGAAATTCACTCCATGTGGTGAGGCAATGCACCGTATGGCATGTGTGCCATAGTGGTAATGTGGTGTAGTGTAATGTGAAGGGAGTACATATGGAGTGTATTCCATGTGGTGTAGTGATACGCCGTGTGGTGTGTCGTGAAGATAAGGATGGTTGCATAGTTGAGGAGCTTAGATCGTAATAAATAGTGTCAGGAATTGTGGAACAGTGTCTCGAAATAGTTGTGATGTGACCAGTAGTCCAAGTGACGGGTGTCATTGTGAAGCAGTGTTATGGCTGTTGTACGTAAAAAGTGACAGAATGGTGTAAGAGTGATGTAACGAGAATGTGACAGGATGCTAGGATGTGGCAAGAGCACGTGAGGAACTGTACTTGTGATGAGTGAGGAGTTGGCGTAGAAGTGACGTTTCGGGATGCCAGGTGACGTGACAAGGTCATGGTGTTGCTTGGGAGTAGTCTCGAGCTATGTGACGTGACATAAAATGTAGTTGTGAATTGTGTCATGTCATGTTAAGTGTTGGGATGAACTGTCAAGAGGGACGGGTAGCATGAAGAGTCATGCTAGCCGGGTTAAGAGAATGTTTGTATCGGAATATGGAGCTTATTTACACAAGTAGGTGATTAACATGTTATATGTTGATCTTAGGTGATAAGGAGGTATGGTACATGTATAATCTGGTGAGTCATATGTGCCGAATGTTTTACCATATGTAATGAGTAATCTGTCCTAAGCATAGATACATGATATTTAAGCCTCAGAGTTGGCTTATAGTAATGTGATATGCATGGATGAGGATAATGCTGACGATGAGGAAGCGTAGGTTCAAATATAGGAAGTGATGTATGTATTATCTAGGATTGAGATGCGTGACCTAGTCGGCCTGAGTCATGCATCAGGATGAGGTTAATAAGAAGAATAAGATGAAGGGCGTAGTATCTTAACCCTAAGGTGAATCATGAGATTCACTCTAGTGGTTAAGCACTCGAAGTAGAACGTTGAGTTTGGAAAATGTGACTTAAAGAAGGTCCTAGAAAGAGGAAACGTGATAAAGGAAAATATAGAAGACATGGATAGAAGGAGAGTGTGTCTCAGTGAGGAAAGTCCAAGTGAAGTGTAGTTTATGTCTTCTAAGTTTAGTTGCTTATGCACTAGATAAAGAATGACACTAAGGTTATGTGTAAGCATGTAGGTTGCCATCTGACACGCACATGAATGGACTGCATGATATGAGACTAGCATGGAATTTAGGTAAGTATTATGTTCATACTCTTCTAGAGTTTTCTAAAATGATATGAAATGAAAATGAAAGGCTTTTCCTTTACGATGCTTTACGAAATGACATGAATGACGTTTTATGAAATTATGCTTAGTATTCAAAGGTATATGTATATAATGACCCTTCTTGGCAGCCCCTTTTTATGCAATCCAAGTATTAAGTGTATGCATGTAAATGGATGACTATATGTAGTATGTATTGTATGTATTTTCATGAAATGAGAAGTGAGGCTTATGCCTTTTGCTTTAAGCTAGGCTTTAAATAATGCGAAGAAAGTATTTTAAACGTCCCTATGAACTGATGCTTTAAATGATGCATTGAAAGATGATGTTTAAACTCATGCCTTTAAATGAAGTTTTTCCATGAATGAACTGTTAACTGAAAGGATTGAAAAGAAATGACTGAAAGAAATGAATGAAAAGGAAAAGACTGAAATGAATGAATGTTTTAATGTATGAAAATACGTAACAGCCATGACTGAAAGAATGAAGTACCAAAGGACTAGGCAGATTGCGATGCCGGGTAAGTAGTATTGGTAGTGCACCCAATGCTGTCTCCTAACTGAAAGGGATTCCCAACCTGTGGCAATGGAAGGAATTCAAGTCCAAAAGAAGACCGCTAACCCTCACACAAGGGGCGTAATAGTGTGTACCAACCTCACAAACGGGTGTAACAGTGTGTACAGGCCAAAAGAAAGTGATAAGAGAATGTATATATGCTCAAATTCTTTAAGAAATGAAGGCACTGACAGGGGAAATGTTTTACGAAAAGAAAACTCCTTTTTAAGAAAAACACCCCAATGATGTTTTGAAAAGAATGTATGTCTTATGTACGTAAAGTACGTATGGAGTGATGAATGCATTACTGAAAACCTATGTTAGTATATTCTTGCTGTATGAAGTAATGCTTACTGAATATTTGACTCATTTTAGTTTTTATGTATGCCCCTCTCCCATAGGAACTAAATGAGCAGAACGCGTCAGGACAGACATGGCTCAAGGGAAAGAGCACGAAAGTCTAGGCATAAGAGTTTTAAATGTATGAGAGGCCTTTTTGTTTTAAGTTTGATGTTTTCCACAATAAACCACTTTTATTATCAAAACATGTTTTATTTTATAACGTAGAGTCTTGCACCTTGGGTATGGAAGTAAAAAGCTTTAAAAGGATTTGTAATTCTCTTCTCATTTCCTAAAAAGTTTCACCACAAGAATAGGGTGTTACTGAAGAGGTGCATGCATGGAGCTTCAGAGGTGGTACTTGATGGCTGTAGTGAAGGGTGGTAGGCAGTAGCAGCAGTGAGTGGTGCATGCAGAGGTGCAACGTGGAAGATGTGGTGCATGGGTAGAAGTGCAGCTGGTGGCGAAAGGATGTGTGAAGGAGTGGTTCACGGTGCTGAAGGTTGAAGACGACCAAAACGACATGTTGTTTTGGCCACATGTCGTTTTCGTCTATGGCCAAAACAACATGTCATTTAGGAGAAGAGAATTCATTCGGTAGAGATAAACGATAGGTCGTTTTTTTGTTTTAGTAAAATGACAAGTCGTTTAGGAGGCCAGATTGCATTCGGTATAGATAAACGACATGTCGTTTTAAGGGGCTGTAAAACCCAAAAAAAAAAAAAACAAAATAAATAAATAAATAAATAAAACATAAAACTAGACAAACAAAATAATTAATTAATTAAATAAACAAAAATAAAACTAGACAAAGAAAATAAAATAAATAAATAATTAAAGATAAAAAGAAAAGTTGTTTAACATATTAAAAGTGTGTTGTGCATGTGATGAAACATTATTAAATCACAAGTATTAAAATCAAGCATAAATATGCTATTAATCAATTTAAATCACAACTTGGATTTATGCATTTTAATCATTCTTTTAATCTAAAACGAATAATAAAATAATAAAACAATTAAAAATGTATTGATTTTAAATGTATAAAATATGGAATAATGCAGCTCAATCACTGACACCTGCTTCTATTGGGAATTTCACTTTGAAGTGATATGTAGAAGTAACTGCCTTGAGTTTATTGAGGGTCGGGCGCCTTATTATAGCTTTGTAGGACGACGGGGTTTTACCACCAAGAAATCCATCATGGTGGTGACCGAGTGGGTGCTTGGCCCTGCTGTTACTGGGAGTGCGATGGCGTCGATTGGTTGGACGGCTTCTCCCGAAAATCCCTTCAATGGTGAAGGAGATGGTCACAACCTGTCGGTGCTGACTCCCATTCTAGTAAATGAGTCCCAGAAGAGGATGTTAGCAGAGCACCCATTATCGACTAGGATACGTCTAGTTGTGTAGTTGGCTACCATCACTGTTACGACTATGGCGTTGTCATAAGGGTACATGACCCCCTCGCAATCTTCGTCTCCAAATGAGATGGTCGGTGTTGTTTCTGGCCTTTGATACTTGTATGGCCTATCTGACATATATATCTCGTGATATCTTGCCTTGTGGGCGCGGGATTTTTTGCTAGACGTTGTGGCACTGCCCCTAGTGAATCTGTCTGCTATGGTGCGGATTTCTCCTAGGGGCTTGTTCTTGGTTCTTCCTGGGTCATGGGGAATTATTCCTTCTCTACTCTTCCAATTTTTGCGCTTGGGGCTTTTGCCTCGTCTCTCAAGATTTTCCTCCCTATGTGGTTTGATGTAGTCGGTCGTCATTTTTTCCAGTTCCTTGCTTATAGTCATTTCCTCGATCTGTCTCTTTAGAGTGATGCAATCCTCAGTCGAACGGGAGTAGCTTTAGTGGTAAGTGAAATAACGTTGGTCTTTTCTAGGCTAGAATTCTTCCTTCCTTGAGTCTTTACGATTTTCCTGTACGTTATGGTTGTTGTGTACCAATCGGCGCCCTTGTCTTGGTGGCTGGTGTATTAGTCTAGCGTGCCATCATGGTTGCTTCATTCGTTCGTATTTCTGTCTTTGTCTTTAGCACCGTTTTGGTTTTTGCTCTCCGATTTTGCCTCTTGCTTTTGCGGTTCAAGTAAGGCTTGCAAGGTATCCTTTGCAATGATGAAGTCGTTCGCTTTGTCCATGAACTTTCTTAATGTAGACGGAGTCCATCTGGCCAACACAGCCTTGAACGGGCTTCGGGGCATAATTCCTCCCAACAGTGCAGCTAATATAATTTTTTCATCTTGTTCATTCGTGGTGAGCCTTTCTTTATTGAAGCGTGTCAGGTAGGTCTTCAGGTTCTCTCATTCCTTCTGCTTTATGGTTAATAGGTAGGCCGCCGGTTTGCGACGTCTCTTGCTTGCCATAAACTGCATAAGAACTGCTTAGTAAGCTCCTCAAAGCCACCAATTGATCCGGGACGAAGGGTTCCGAACCATCCCCGCACTATTCTCTTTAGTGTCAATGGGAAGGCGCAGCAAGCCACCTCCCCTGGGAAGCCGTGGAGAGTCATGTGTGCTTTTAAATTCTCGAGGTGATCAATGGGATCTTTAGACCTATTCGCCATCCTCTTTGCCATCTCCTCGTACTTGTCCACCAAACTGTGTAATTCGTCGTGCATCTTTTTCTTCTCTATTTCTTCACTATTAACCCCCTCCCCCCGCCTGCACTGTATGCATCTCCTTCAGGTTGCCCGTTCTAGACATGAGGATTGTCCCTCTGTTGTTTTAATTCCTCGTTTTCCTTTTGCTATTGTTCAACAACCGTCATTTCAACCTTTCCTCCACTTCTGCTAACCTTCCTTCTGCCTCTATGCTTGGTCCTGGATCTCGGTCAACTTGTGATCGCGTGACGATTGGCATGTAAAAATCACGTTGAAGTCTGCAAAAATCCCACAGATGGTGCCACTGTAAATGACGTGTTTCACACTGCCAACCGTATGGATAACCTTGTGACGATGATGGAATGGCCCTGGTTGCCCTATTTAAATTCCGATATTTAAGTAATAGTGTAAGAATAAGTGTAAATAGAATGAATCTGTTTCTTACTTTTATCGAATTATTTATAGAAGGATGTGGCATGATGGCGATTAACTCTTGTTACTAGTCCCCGTGTGCTTATCTTTTGTGATCCATTGTTTAACTATAGAAGATGTCTGCTGTTTTGTAGGAGTTATCTCACTCAAGATTTTTATATTCAGTCCTAGGCCTCTTCCCTAGTTCTTCAGAGTTATCTTATCTCGTAATTGTGGTTGTGAGCCTTTTGCCTACGGGGCTTTTAGCCTTAAGCCATCAATAAGTCTTCTTGAACTTATGGATGTGCTTGNGGGGGCGTAGAGTAACAGAGTTGTGGCCATGTGGTGTGGTCGTTTTCAGCAAGGAGTGACGGTTGACAAGGTGGAGACTTGGCTCTACGGTGGGCTCCGAAATTGCTCTGTTTTAATGGAGCAAAACAGAGGTCCTTCAGCTTTGGTGAGGCTGCATTTCTGTGTTGTTTTTTGACATGGGTTCGCGGCTGACTTTGATGGTGAGGTCTGGGTGGTTGGTTGGTAGTCACGGTGGGGCAGCTAGAGGATCCTCTAAAATACGGTGGTGTGACACAGGGAGTGAGAAAGAGTTTTCTATCAAGCCAAAACAATCAAATAGAGAGGAGTGGACGACGGTCGTGGGCTTACCAAAATTGTACGAGGCGGAGGGAGGTGCCTGGTCGGCAGGTTCTATGGCTGCAGTGAGGTGATCTAACTCTTGTAGTGGTCGGTGGAGGATTGAGTAGAAAACATGGCTATTTTTGGTATTCATGGTGGACGTGATGGTCTCGGGACGAGAGGGGCTGGTTTCGATTCTGAAAACCCTAGGATGCATGAAAGGCAGTACGTGCAAGGCTGTGCATGAAGTCTATAAATAGATGTAGTGACATGCATGTGTGACTAACGGAGAGAGACGTGCATGGCTTGAAATTCAGGGAGGAAAATCAGTTAGGGGTTTTATTATGAAGATGAATCTAGAATGTTAATAGTGTTTGGAGTTAGGCTTCGTTTGGATCACTAACTACTCTCAACTCCTCTCAACTCATCATTATAACTTTTTTAAATTCCAACACAAAATATAATAAACAATTCAACTTTTTCAAATTCTAAAATAATAATAATATTAAAAAATAATATTCTAATAATATTTTATTATCTCAACTCAACTCAACTCAACTCACTTCAACATCCAAACTCAATCTAACACTATGGCGTTTGGAGTTTTTTTTTTTTTAAATAAAAAATAAAAAAGGAGCCTTAAGTCTAGGTTTAAATAAACAATAACTATTCAATAAACTCTTTTATGAGCTTTAGCTCATTTATTGAGCCTAATAAAATTATCCGTAATTTATTCCTAAAAATATAAGATCTGAGTCGTTACAGGATCACTTGCTTTCTCTATTTCTTTTGGCCAGCCTTTGTCCATCTGCAAGCCTAGAGCATTCATAAAGCCACTACGGGCCTTTCCCATGCCTTCAAGCTCAATCCACGACAAGTCCACATCTATCCCATTTGCAATTGGATCAAATGGATCAGTGCCCCTAAACCCAACCACATTTAGGTTAGGGTTATTCTTTGTATCTTGGAACATGATAGCTTGAGTTGAAGGTCGTCCTCAAAAATCTATCAACCATTTCATTTTTAGACCTATATGTTTTCTAAATTTCTCAAAAAGAAGAGAAATACTATTGTATTATTGCATCAAAACTAATGTTTTCCGGTTTAAATTAGGCAATAAATTTGTCACAGTTGTTATTTGATTGTCCCAAAACACATAATTTAAGCACAAAATTTCAAGTTTGAGCTCTACGTTTCACATGGGGAGGCAATAGAAAGCATACTTATAATACTAGTTGAGATATTTTTCAATTGTTTGATCGAATTAGAGAGTCCATCGCATAAGGAAATAGACACAATATTAAATGCCTATGTGGGGTCCATGTTGTCCAAAAATCATATATGAATAACATTAAATGTTGTAAAACTCACATGATGTATCTAATTCTCTCTATAATTGTAAAGGATTTCTATTCACTTAGTACAAAGTATTTTCTAATTTCCCAAAACTTGTTTTCCAACTAATTTTACCAATTGGCTCATGCAACTCATAAACTTACTTCGAGGGAGAAAGTGCAAGTGATTCCTTGGCTGCATAATCTTAAAGAATCTTCTCATGTTTTCTTAGCATGTAATGAGAATCTTGAATGTCATTATGATNCTCCTTGAGTTGCTAGGCCACTCAAGCCACCCCATTTGGGTGATTCTCATCCCCATTATTTGGTGCTTTCAATTAGAGAGATTGATATATCACTAATGTCTTAAAAATTACTTTTGACTAGCTTTTTGGTTTTAACGTTTGAGTTGGGCTACTCTGTCGTCCAAAAGTAGCTCGCTCACTTTGACTGCTACTTACTTTTACATTTTTTTTAAATTCATTTTTCTATTCACATTTTTTTAATATATTTAAATAATTTTTTTTTAAAAAATACACCAATTTATTTAAAATAACGTGATAAAATATTCCAACAAAATTTCATACCAAAAGATGATTTTTGGGATGAAGTCGTGATTTTTGTCCCAAAATACCTTTTGGGATAGTGATATTGAGCGATCTTGAGACGCTTTATTTTTGTCTCAAAATATATTTTGGGACAAAAATCCAGTCTTTTTGGATTAAACTTTTCATCCCAAAAGAGCTTATATGTTGTAATGTACCTTGAAGGGAAGGAGGCGCGACGGCGCTGGGGTGCGGTGGGCAGTGGTGATCGTGGTGGAGAGAGAGAGAGAGAGAGAGAGAGAGAGAGAGAGCAATGTGTGAAGGAGAGGGATGAAAAGTGACAGTGGGTGGGTTTAGAGTGGGCTTACCGAGAGGGATGGAGGTCTTGCATGGTGGTGCAACCATGGACGGAGGGGTTGAGTAGCTTGCGGAGGAGCTATGTTAGACAGAAAGGCACGATGCTGTATTTTGGGTGTATGAGAACAAGGTATATCTTGTCTTAGTGGAAGGAGTAGCATGGTGGCTAACTAGTGGTTGGGTAGTGAATGGAGACGGGTGGTTCACGGTGGTCTGGTGCAGCGATGCTAATGACGTGATCCAAGGCTGCAACTCGGTTGTTTCCATTGTGGTTCTGAGTGGAGGGAGGGCTCACGATGTGGAGGAGAGGTGGGCTATAGAGGTGCAACTGAGTGGGCTGTTGGTGAAATGGGTGTGTGGGTTGCTGCGGCGTGGTGGTTCTTGGAAGTGGACGTCCCTTAAGGTGGTGCGGGAAGGTTGGTTTGGGTGCATGGGTTCAGTTTCCAGGGTGGTTCATGACAGAGGGAGTGGGAGCGGTTTCCAGTGTTCCTGCTCGTGTTTTGGTCGTGGCCTGGGGAATGAAATCGTGTAGCCTAAGTGGCTTGGGGAGGAAATCTTGTGTGGAAAAAAAAAAAGTGTGTGGTGGTAGCCCGAGGCTCTAGAGGAAGAAGACGAGGGTGTAGGGGCAATGGTTGCTAGTTGTTGCCGTGTTTGATGGGCTCTTCATGGACGTAGAAACGTGGAGAGGGAATGTGGAGGCCGAGGGTGGTGTAGTTGTGGAGTGCTTGATGGTAAATTTATGGAGAAGATGCGGCTTGGGGGAATTTCTACGTGCAAGAGAGGTTATACATGTATATATATAGATGATTGGAAACCCTAGATAAAAAGAAAAGTGAGGAAGAAACATGCATGTAGAAGGAACGGACATGCATGCCGTTGGGGGCCAATACAAGATCTCATGGGCTTGGGCTTTTGGCCCATTTCAAATATTTGGCCCATGTTTCGTAGTGAACAAAAAGAAAATAATAAATGGGCTCTTCCCTGAGTTTTGGGCCTCGACTCATCCATAAATATATATATACACTTATAATTGTTCCACAAATTTTCTCGGCCCATAAAAAAAGATTTTCCATCCAACCCAAAAATATTTAAAGAAATTACTAAAAATAGCAAGCCAGCCTTTTCCACGATTGCGAATTAACCATTTAGTTCCATTTCCCCTTGTTTTTCGATTTCATGCACTATAACGTTTGTTTTGAGGCATTTGTTAATGTCTCTTGCCCATTCCTATTGTACATTTAATGTTAGTTAATTTGATATTGCTTATAACAAAAGAAAAATGATACGAGGGAAAAATTTGTTCCTTTGGAATAATATATCGCTCTCAATATAATTTAATGTGATAAGTGTTAGTACACTTGACTAATATTGTATCTATCTTTGCTAAAAACACAATTTGGACAATGAAGCGAATCCTAGCTTGACCTCATGCCTACTTGCCCCCATTGATTGAGCGGATGTACTTCCCATCCCACCATCCAATTTCTATTAATGAAACCAATCTAAAACCTCTCTTGCAAACATTCAAACCCTTCTAAGCTTCCAGGCCATTACATAATTAAAAAAGCCATAATATATTAATCATTAAAACCCACTTGCTCATAGATAAAAGATTAAATTCACAATCTCGATCATGAGCCTCTGCATGGGGATACCCACAGTGGTGGCCAAGGGTCTCTATCACTCTATTGAGGCTAAACATCATGCTGTGTAGTAGGTCTTTGTAAAGCTCATGGTCATGCCATGGATCTCAATGTACACTCATGTCGTCATGAATTTGGTCTATGCATGAAGAATAAGTAGAAGATGATGAGAAGGATGAGATGAAAAAGAAGAGATTTAGAAAAGGAGAGAGAGGCATGAAGAATAAAAGGGAGGAAATGAAGGATGTAACTAGAAGGGGAAAATGAGGGTAAGGGAAAAAACATGTAGATTTTTTTGTTTATATTCTTGTAGGGCTGGCGGGCAGGTAGGATACCCCCAGCCACCCACCTGCTTTTTGAAAAGTTAAATTAATAATTCATTCACTTAGCCTATTGGGCAGGTAAGGGATGGAAGTTTGGGTGACCCACTGTAGCACCGGGGCCGAGTGTGAAGTTGTTTTAAAAAATTATGATTTTATGTACAAAGAGCCTATTTGATTTTTTTTTTAAATAGAGTTCGGGCCTAAAACACTTGGAGAAAGCCCAAATTTTTGCATGCCCAAACACCAGGCCGTGAGATCAAAGATCAGAACCCCATGACATTCACGTCTTGACGTCATGCACATTTTCTTCTCTAGGGTTTACTGGCTTTTCCTTATAAAAATCTCACATAGAAGCTTACCCATCAAATCTAGGATTGCCGCTCTGCATCTCTCCCATACCACCTCTCGACATCACTTGCTTCAAGTAATAGAAATATTTCTGCTCAAGCCGCTAGCCTCTCCACCCCACACAAACAGCAACCACGGCTCCTCTTTGCACAACGTAAACCACCGTGTGGTAGCCTCACCACCCAGCCTTTGGCAAACCATGAACCCCACGGCAGAACAACACTAAACCACAAAGTGCGTGCACTGCCATGGGGATAGTAACCACGTCAGTGCGTTGCATGCCCCTTCCACCATCCAACTTCAGTGCCGTTATCACCACCGCATGAAGCATAGCAGCTAGTTTTCCTATTGTCAACCACGGGACCACCGTGGAACAGCCACTGCCTCCACGTCCTGGAAACGCCCATCAACAGCCGTGCACTGCAGCACAACCCAAGCATAACTCCCTTTCGTTCACTGCCTCTCCACGTTCTCGGCTCAACGCTCGTCAACTTTGCACCCATAAACCAGACCACCACTATTGACACACTCCGGCTCAGCCTCCGTCAACCCTCCACCAAGTTTCAGCCACTGCTAGCTTCTTCAACCTAGCCATTGCACCGTCCAGAATACACGCTGCTCCCATACGAAATCGACGCAACCCGGGCACACTGCAACTCCACGGATCGCAGCTCCACCTTATTGTCGAGGACGACCACCTACATAGTGAACCGAAAACTCCCTTGTTTTAGCCACCAAAAACAGAGCAACCCAACCTGGTGCACTTGTCATTCGAAGCCACCACACACGGTGCCAGCGCATCCACGTCGTTACCACCGGTACAGAGAACTCCGACGGTCACTCCACACCACTCCTTTTTCCGCTGCATCCCTTTTGGTAAACCTCCGACAGCACCTTTGTGTCACTCTCTCGGCTTACTCTATGTCTTTCATTTTTTTTCCTCATTCGTTGGTCTCTCTCTCTCTCTCTCTCTCTCTCTCTCTCATCCAGTGCTCCACCGAGATCACCGTCGTCTGCCTAGCCCCTCGCCTACGTCTTACGCTGCCGCTTGATTTCCTTCGTGAGTAAGCCCTGCTGTGCATGTTATGTTGATTTACGTAAGTTTTTTTTGTTAGTTTTCAAATAATTAAATGAAATTACCGTAATAACCTTTACTACATGTTATATTAATGGGCTTTTAAACTTTTATTATGTATTAGTATACTCTTATATAATTAGGATTACAGAAAATCACTTAAGTATTTTAACATATTATTTAAGTAAAGATTTATTTTTAAGAGCAAATAATATTGGTGTAATGTTGTTTTTTTACACTTTAGATATGATTTAGTCTATTTAAAAATAGTTATGGTTTATTCTAAAATATTCTGGGATAATTATATTACCTAGTATTAAACTTTATAAATTGTTTTCAATAATAAATAGGATGTTTATTTTGTACTATTTGTAGCAAATTATTTTTATAGTAAGTGTGTAATTTTATTTTGAACATTTAAATTATGATTAAAGCTATTTTTTTATGAAATTTTTACTAGTGCTTATCTTAAATGTTGATTGATATTAAGGAAATTTAGAGAATGATGATAGTTTGGGACTGATGAGAATTTTAGGTTTTGAAGAATTAAATAGGTTATTTTAGAAGCTTAGGATTAAATATCGAAATATAAGATTAATTGAAAATTTACGAGAATTATGTGATTATTTTATAGGTGACGATTAATTATTGTTCGACATTTTGAAGGAAATTTCGAAAAAGCAAAGTCCAGGTAAGCTGGGTTCCTATGCTAGACTTTGCATTAAAATAAAATGAGTTGATGTTATTTCTGAAAAATATACATATTTGATTTTGAAAAGACATTTGAACTACCTCAGTTATTTGTTCCGCATTACCCATAAGATTCAGTTTAAGAAGAAAGTATTTTCTATCATGACTGGTGTAGACATGAGCTTATTTTTGACATTCTGTTTCTGAACTTTGAAAAAGAGAGCGAATATGAAATTTGTGCATAAATTATGTTGTGATATGATTTTGTTCTGTTTTGAAGATTTTGTTCTGTACTCTGTTTGGATAAAACGTGATTTCTGAAAATCTTTGGCATGACTTTCTGATTCTGAATTTGATTCTGTTTCCGCTCTATTCAGTTACGGCCTTGCCACGGGTGATAATAGTGGCATACGACCTAACCACGGGTTACAATAGTGGATACGACCCAACCATGAGTTATAATTGTGGATACGGCCAACCATGGGTAATAATAGTGGTTACGGCCCAACCACATGTAATAATAGTGGATATGGCCCTGCCACGGGTTATAGTTGTGGTCTCTGTTTTGAGTGCACTCCTTGGTGACAGAGTGATTTATGTTCTGCTTGGCTATCCGCAGATGCACAACCCTACCACGGGGTTATACATGGCCTCTGTTCTGATATGATGTTCTGATGATGATGATGATCATTTATGCTATGCCAAAGAATATTTTTGAATGAAATTATTCCTAAATCTTCACTCAAATATTTTGATAACATGTTTTGCTTCCGCACTCTGAAAATGAAAATGTTTTGTTCTGCATTCTGATTTCTGTAAATGCTCATGTTTACACACTGATATATGTTCTCTGCTTATTGAGTTGTTGATAACTCACATCTTATCTCCATATATTTTTCAGATAATTTTGATGGTTCAGTTGGAGAACAAGAGTAGGAAGTTTTAGCAAGGTATGATGATCGAAGTGGAATAAGTGTCTGAGGGTACAAGTTCTTATTTGAGAGTCGTAGTTAGTAAACATATTTTATTTTTTTGGTATTTTGATTTGTTGAGTGAAGGATAATTTCGAATTTTGGAGAGTTTTTAATTTATGTTTTTGAGATTTTCTTTATTGTCCCCATGGAAGAACTTAGATATTTGGATTGATTAAATGGATTAATATTTTATGGGATTTTTCTGGATTTTATAGTAGTATTATTTAACCTAATTTTAGGTATTAAGAATTAACACTCCGGACCTTCAGGATCGGGGCGTTACACCCACTGCTTGGCCTTATATTTCTTGAGTTAGAAGTACAATGATTCGTCTGTGATCTATAATACAATTCTTGCAAGTTATAGACATGGTGACTATATATAATGCTTGATCTTGATTCATGAAATGCTCCTAAAGGAAAATATATAGTTCACAAGTCAATTATTTTGATAGATGTATTTCTTGTCTCTCTAAACAAAGTGGAAAAAAGAAAATGACATTACAATTTAAATCGTGAAAAGAGTTGCTGGTTGCACTCAAAGAAACCCGAAAGCCTTTATATAAGCTATTGGGATTTCTTTGGTAAACCAACTTTAGAATTTCTATGCCCATGTGAGTTCTGGAGGTCTAAAGGTAAGGATCCCAATCGAGTGACGTTAACATAATCTTGAGGACTATGTGCTGCTAATCCGGGAATTATCAATCCGAACACTCTAAACATTTTCATCAACCAACTTTCTTTGTAGTCTGAACCTTTGATATATGGGATTATGAAACTTCGGATCAGCTCCAAAACTGCATTTAGGTACTTAGGTATTACCCATAATAGTGAGAAGTAGTTCTTATTTGGCTCCTCCCATAAAACCTGGATTCCAAAATTAAGGATGCAGTTTGTTAGTTCTGTTGTTCCACATCTAAAATTTTACTTTTTTATATGCTTGAAAGAGAGTGAAAGAGATAATGATCTCCTAGAATTCCTAAGTATGCTACCTTATTTTGTAATTACATTCCCAATTACTTTCATACTAAATGTTTAAGATGTTATCACTTTAGCACATATACTTTTACTAACTTTTCATATTTCGGTAAACGATATGTGTGAAAGTCTCAACTATTTAATAGAAAAAAATGGTTAAATATTATATATATGATTAGTTGTGCACCTGCACGATGCACAATTGATTCTATTGTAATTTTGAATATAAACTTTTTCGGTTACTAGTTGCAAAGGATAATGTGACTATTTCAAAGAGTTAAATATGATTAAGAAAGTGATAGTACTAATACTGACCTTTTCGTTGTAGTACACATTGTAGTAGAGGACAGGAGAGAAGTGCTCAAAGAATATACTGTCATCGTCATAAGGGACCCTAGGCACCAAGTCATTGCAGTAAACATATCTCAGATACCTCACATTATTCTCATTCAACTTTTGATTCATGTAATCCCCGAACTGCTTGTTGCCAACCCTTGGTTGCCCAAATGTATACACTCCCTCCAACTTTTCTAACAACCATGCCTCCTCATGCATGGCTAGAATGGTCACAAACAGAATTGCCAATGCCCCACCCAAGCTGTGTCCTGTTATTATGAATTTAGCGCTCTCGTTCTTCTGCAATATTTCTCTTAGCTTGCTTCTTATTTCATAGTAAGCAAATTGTTGCTGGGGATCACTTCTTTTCTCTATTTCTTTTGGCCAGCCTTTGTCCTTCTGCAAGCCTAGAGCTTTCATAAAGCCACTATGGGCCTTTCCCACGCCTTCAAGCTCAATCCACGACAAGTCCACATCTATCCCAATTGCAATTGGATCGAATGGATGGGTGCCACTAAACCCAACCACGATTAGGTTAGGGTTATTCTTTGTATCTTGGAACATGATAGTTTGAGTTGAAGGTTGTCCTCGAAAATCTGTCAACCATTTTATTTTTAGACCTGTACGTTTTCTAAATTCCCCAAAAAGAAGAGAAATACTATTGTATTATTGCATCAAAACTAATGTATTCCGGTTTAAATTAGTAATGCTAGATACAATCATAGGGCGAAAATGAGTAATGCTAGATACAGTCCTAGGGTGTGCAACTGCAATATTTTAAATTTCATTTCAATGATCAGTACGGTTTAAGTATTGGAACATAATATTTATATGTATACATAAACTATCAACTAATAAAATAAATACATGTATATGTAAGTGTATATCACGCATGTGTGTATATATGTGGAAGAATTGACGATTTATAAAATCGATATATGTTGAAAAAGTCATAAACTTTAATTGAGAAAAAAAAAAAAATGAAAAAAAAAGAACAGAGAATTTTTTAAAAATAATGATATTTAAAAAAAAAAAAAGAGAATGAGAAGACATATTTAAAATAAAAAAAATTAAAATTATATAAATGCATTTTATATTCTTGAGTTAATTAAATACCTTTTAGATTTAAAATTTACAAAATTGACATCCAAGCATAAGGTTTACAAAACAGCCATTAAAACAGTCTGAAACGGAATATGGCTTGAAAAATGGCCGGAATGGATGAAACGGGCTGAAACGGACAGGAATTTAGAGTGAAACAGAATGAGAAAGCATAGTGTACCAGATACGTACCATTCCAGAAGTTGTAGAACCCTAAGTATTCCATCTGAGCAAAAATTGGAGAGAGAGAGAGAGAGAATCATCATCATCATATAAGGAGAAATTAACTTAAACATATGTATATTTTTTCATATTAATATAATATTATACGTACGTTCCAGTGATCTCTGATTATGGTATGAACAAATTCTGCATTTTCGTATGACAATTTGGAAGCCATCATTGCAAGCGAAGCATTATATTTTATGTGATCATCTTGTCTAATGCTTTTGTCTAACTCCACTCTTCCATCAAGACATCCCACCACAGATGTGAACGTTGCCGATGATGGATCAGGCAGCACCACCTCTCCTGCATAAATTAATCCAACCCATGATCAGTTTCAGGAATTTAGCAAATCAGTAGTACTGTTTAATCTATTAATGATTCATAGAACTATATAAAATAGGAAAAGAATAATGTAAAATTAAAACCTGTAAAGAACTTAAAAAACAGCTTGAGAAATCCTCCGTTTCTTAAGAGAAGATTCAGCCACAGCTCCAGCATATTCCCTATCAGAACCAGAGGTTTTCCATAGAGAAGGAGTAGTTTCTGCACGAGAAGGGAGTTGAAGATGTACCATCGGCGCCAAAAATCTGCCTCTAGAGATTCCGTGAAGTCGAGGAATCCACTTGTTTCTGAGTAGTCGGAGAAAAGGAGAAAGCGAACAAGATCATAGAAGCTCGCCTCTTCTGGCTTAAGCAGCAGAAAATGGTCACAGAATTGTCTCTCGTTTGGCGCCATGACTCCGAAGCAATGAAGAAGATGATATACATACATACATATATATATATAAGAATTTATTGGGGAGACTTTGTCTCCGACGATGGCAAGAAGAAAGAGACGACGGCACGCGCGGGGACCCACTTTGGCGACCGTGTCTTACTTGTTGATTTTTTTCTAATGGTTCCTAAAATGGAGGATCGCTTCAGCCGCGTGAACATACGAAGATTGAGAAAAAGAAAGTGTCCGTCGTTGCCGTGATGTAAGGGCTAGGCGTAGCTAGCTTTACACGAGTACACCCAATGGGAAGTTGCCATCTCAGTTATACATTAATTTGCTAAAAAAATAATATTAAATATAGTCATAAAATCCCTAAGTACTGTATTATTATTTTGAAAAAGTAGGATATTTATTATTAAATTATTATTATTTTTATGTATATTCCATATTTATTTAATTTTAAAAAAAAATTTATATAACACGTGCACATTCTACTACTATAAATATATTTCTCTCAAGAGAAACCATGGGAACTGGGGCGGTGGTTTTTTTTACCGTGTCTCCAAAATTTTCAAAAAAGATACTTTAATATATGGTTTTTTAAGAAATATCCTAGTACAAAGATAACTCCACAAAAATTTTTAAAAATTTCATTTTGTACTTAGTTGTCTTGATTTCTTTTAATTTTTTAATAATTTTTTCATACTTATACCTATTTTTTGTTATTAATAAAATCTCATTTTTTTTTTTTACATCTCATAAGAGGCATTGGTCACTTCTTATAAGCTATTTAGTAAATTTACAATTTTATTTTTCTTATTTATTTACACTTAATTTCCTTTCAAATTTTCCACTAAATAGCTTGTTTGGATTAATTTTATTAATAAGTACATATATACTACCATCGAGTTAATAATTAGGAGTGAATGCAACAAATCTCTGCATATAATTATTTCTATTTATATTGTAAAGACTTTACAATATTCAATCTTAGATTCAATAAAAAAATTTATCTTTATTTATTTAATTTTTATCATTTGCTTCAAAAGATCTTACATGGTTATTCTATTTTAAATCTTACCGTTCATTTGAGTTCGATCTAACTCAAGTAAGAGATTTAAATGAGTGACTTTAATAATTTAATTTATTTCTAAATAACTAATTAATATTAAATATTGACGATACACTTTACTACTTTAATATCGGTTACATGCTATATCCTAGTTCCGCCCTTGCAGGATAACATCACGTTTTTCTGACTTTTCAAGAAAATCACGTGTTCTGTGTTTTTAGGAGACCGAGTGAGTACATCGTGCATGATGCCGCCCACGTGGCTCGTTCAGCCCAGTTTCTTTCCGCAAGGAAATGCTTCATCTACGAGATTCTCTCGTTAAAATTCTGAACTTTTACCATATTGATCACATTAGCTGCATCTAATATAGGGTCAAAAGTATAAATAGAAGAAAGCTGATAACCCCATAATAAAACTAAAATAGTGTAATATCGATTAAATGATTTAAAATCATGGGATATATTCAAAGTATAACATGGTTTATATAATATAGTCTATACTAATATCAAAATTGATTAATAATTTGAACCCTCACGAGTACTATTAGCTAAAAGTAATGGATAGGTGAAAACTTCCAACCTCTATTGATCTTAAATTAATTGAATTATTCTATTCCCAGACAGTATATACGTAGAACACATAATCTACAATATCATTTAAATGACCGGATCTAATTTCTAATATTTAAATTTTAATTTTTATGATCTTCAAAATCAAATTATGTTAGGTAAGTATTTTATTTGGTATACAGATCTACACAAAGATATGAAAATAAAATTTTTTAAATTAATTATCCTCCGAGTCTTTCAAAATTTAAATGTCGTGAAACCTATTTTATAATTCTCACAAATTCAAATCCCAAATCCTTAATTAAAACAAATCCAATCAAGAATCTCGATCAAGCCACAAAAAATTTGAGAAAAAAAATTGCAAGAACTTCATATCAGTTGATTTTTTTATATGTAAAAACAGAAATTTTAAGGATATTTTTTTAATTATTATGTTAAAACTGTTACTAAACATTTTTCAATTCAACTAAATTCCATAAATTTCAATCTTATATTTCTCCTTCAACATATCCTATAATCACCTAGGATTAGAGAATTGACTGACATTGAAGGTCTGAGATGATCAAACAAGAAAGGTATCAAATCAAGTACACAATTTTTAATTCATTGCGTACGCACGTTGGTTTTGACTTTCTAAAAGCAGATCAAAACGTTGTCAAGAAAGTTACAATCCAATAATTCAACTGAAATGAACTGATCAACCTTAAATTGTTAGGTACATGCATGGTGCTTTAAAAACGTTCTTCATATGTATGAGAAACTTAAACGCACATATATACATATAATATTGTTGAACCCAAGTTTTCAAGCTTTATATAATTATATATTTACATATGAATTTTAATGATAACAAATGAATTTAAGCATAAATGAGTCTCAAGTTCAAGTTGTCTACACAATAATGCCAAAGCTCATCAACGAATAAAGCAAGAGCAAGAAAGGGAACAATCTTACAAATAAAACTCTTAGAGTAATTTTGTACATCTGATTTGTTTAAGGCAATTCCATATTAATCAATAAACAAAACTCTTAGTGCTTTAAAATTTTATGAATAGTAGTGAAATAGTTTGAGTGAAAATATTTTTTTTTAATTTTAAGAAATAAGAGAGAAAAAATTAATAAGAATACTATAAAGTTAAAAAATTGTTTGAATATTAATAATTTTGTTTTGAAGTTTGTAAAAATTATATTGATTTTTGGGTTTGAATAATGATTATGTAATGATTAGATGAAAAAGTTGAAAAATTAAAATTGAAATGTGTTTTCTATGTTAATAATATTTGGGAATGGAATTACGAGAAGTTTTGAGAATTCTGTGTATGTCCAAAGAAACTCTTACTCTCGACTCTTATTTTCCAAAGTTTATAGATAGGGTCTTATTGTTCATTCACGTTTATAGAGTTTTTGGTCCAACAAAATGTGTTTTGTGTTTTTAGGAGATCGAGTGAGTACATCATGCATGCATGCCGCCCACACCTACCATGAAAACCCTCCACATGACTCGTTCAGCCCAGTTTCTTTGCGTAAAGAAATGTTTCATATCTATAAAATTTTCTCCTTAAAATTCCAAACTTTTAACATATTGATCACATGATTAGCATCTAATATAGGGTCAAAAGCATAGAAGAAAGCTGATAATCCGGTAATAAAACAAAAAGTGTAATATCAATCAAATGATTTAAAATCATGGGATTCCAATTATAACATGATTTATACAATATAGTCTATAGTATCAAAATTGATTAATAATTTGAACCCTCGGTATTGTTAGCTAAAAGTAATATTGGAAAGTTAATTGGAAACCTCTGACCTCTCTTGATCCTAAATTAATTGATTAGTCTATTCTCAAGCGACATATATGTAGAATATATCATCTACAATAATATCATTTAAATGACTAGATTTGATTTGTAATATTTAAATTTTAACATTTATCTAGAATTAGGATTTGCATGTCATTTAAACTTCGTTACTTTAACATTATTCATGAATGTAAATGTCAGCATGAAGGACTGATTGAGTCAAAGACTGGATGCCAATTCCTTTTACTTGATGTTTTAGTTAATTGGTTGGTGAAAGTTGATTAGAATTCTCAAAGCATCTGAATGGAAGAGGAGTTCACCCAATGGGAAGTTTATACATTAGTTTGAGAAAAGAGTAATATTAGATACAATCGTAGAATCTGTAAGCACCATACAATCATTTTGAAAGAGAGCTGTATCCATTATTAAATTATTATTTTTTATGAAAATTTCATATTTAGTCAATTTTTTCAAAAANACTTCGATTTTTTTATTTGTTAAAACATAAATTAATTTTAAGGATATATTTTCTTAATTATTATATTAAAACTGTTACGTACTAAACATTTTTCAATTCAACTAAATTCCATAAATTTCAATCTTATATTTCTCCTTCAACATATCCTATAATCACCTAGGATTAGAGAATTGACTTGACATTGAAGGTCTGAGATGATCAAACAAGAAAGTTACCAGAAGTACTCGTTTTTTATTGCGTACGCACGTTGGTTTTGACTTTCTAAAAGCAGATCAGCACGTTGTCAAGAAAGTAACAATCCAATAATTCAACTGAAATGAACTGATCAACCTTAAATTGTTAGGTACATGCATGGAGATTTAAAAACGTGCTTCATATGTATGAAAAACTTAAACGCGCATATATATATATATATATACACAAATAATATTGTTGAACCCAGGGTTTAAAGCTTCAATTAATTATATATCTACATATAAATTTT
>QEOY01005544.1:5636-16422 GCA_003123805.1 Juglans sigillata | reverse complement strand
TCTCGGTGACTTCCCCGGTGGAGTCCACGAGGAAGGAAGGTGATGTTATCATAGATCAGGGCAAGAATTCGGGAGCTACTTTTGGGGTTATGACAACTTTACAGGAGACGGTTCCCCAAGACACACTTACGTTGAACTCCAGGATTCTAGCAAAGATTGTTGAACGTGAGAAGGGAGTTGATAAGGATACTGCTGCGGATGTTATGCAGGAATTGTTGAAGGTGGATGAGGGAATTACGGACCCTCAGGATGGCTTTCAATTGGGCTGCATCAACTTAAAAGAACCCTATGTAGTGGGGACGAAAGACCCTTTTGATGGGCTCGCAATCAAGGTCAATGAAGCCCACACGGACCTGGTTGGACCAAAGCTAACTAAACCCGTTCTACTGGAGGGACGTAAATGGAAAAGGCTATCCATTCTTAACAAATAACAGCCTTCTGTTTTAATCTCTCCACAACGGACATTCTCAACCCGCAAACGGAAGGAGCAGTTGGAGGAGGATGCATTGGTGACTCGAGTCTCATGGAGGAAGGTGGTGTCTATTTCTCTTAATGATGTCGAGGAGAAGCCTCAAGAATTTTCATCAGTAGTGGCTGGGTCCCAGCACCACCGAGCGCCATGAAATGCCAAAGCTGGAATGCCCGTGGGCTTGGGAACCCACGGGGCACTCTGGTCCTTCGGGATCTCATCAAGAAGGAAGCTCCAGATATAGTGTTTCTTCAGGAAACACGTCTAAAGGTACTTGATTTTAAGAGATGTAAATTTAAGCTGAGTTTTGTCAATTGTTTAGCTATCAATTGTGTGAAAGAAGATGGGTGTAGACTAGTGCAGTTTTTTCTTACCGGCTTTTATGGTCATCCTATTTCTAGCCAAAGAAATAGATCCTGGGATCTAATTCGTTCTTTAAGAAGAAATGAGGATGATGGGTGGCTGATTGTTGGGGATTTCAATAAAATTCTGTTTAATCATGAGAAGTTGGGGGGGGGGGGGAGAAAGATTGCAGAGTCAGATGGAAGAGTTTAGGAAAACTGTTGATGAGTGTGCACTAAGATACATTGGTTTTAAGGGTCCTAAATTTACATGGTGTAATGTGAATGACGCTGTTGCTAGAGTGAGTGAAAGGCTGGATAGATTTTTTGGTAATCCTCAATGGTGGAATTTGTTTCCACAGGTTGAAGTTGTTCACGGAAGTGTGGCATACTCAGATCATACCCCCATTTGTTTGGAATAAGAAGTTGTTCAAGTTGAGAAGAGGAATGAACGATTGTTTAGATTTGAAGCTATGTGGATTGGTGAACCAAGCTGTGATAACATTGTGAAGGCTACATGGAATTTTATTAATGAAAGCTGTTCAATGGAAGATTTGATGCGAAGGATTGGGGTCTGTGGTAAACGACTTCAAGTATGGAATTGTGTGGATTTTGGTAAGGTTCAAAGGCAATTACAGAAGGCCAAAGATCGATTCAAGTTGTTGCAAGAGTGTGAGTCTGTGGGGATGAGAAGAGATGAACAACAACATGTTAGGGAGGAGGTTCATAAATGGTTAGAGCGGGAGGAGAATATGTGGAGGCAGCGAGCTAAAGCTTTGTGGTTGAGAGAAGGAGATCATAATTCAAAATTTTTCCATACTAAGGCAAACCACAAGAAAAAAAAGAATTCAATTGGAACGTTACAGAATGAGCTGGGGGAATGGAAGGAAGGGGAACTCAAAGATCAATTGATTGTGGAGTATTTCAGGAATATGTTTACAGCAACAAAGCAACGAGGAAGCTGTGATTTTTTGGGATCCTTGGCTGGAAGAGTGACTGCGAACACGAATGCTGAGTTGAGTAAGCCTTATATTGAAGCTAAGGTGTTTGCAACCTTGAAGCAGATGGAACCAGCATCAGCACCAGGACCCGATGGCATGACACCTTTGTTCCTTCAGAATTATTGGCCTATCCTAGGTAAGTCTGTGTCTACTGCTATTCTGGAAGTACTGAATTCTGGTATTATTCCCTCCTCTATGAATCACACTTTTATTTCTTTGATTCCCAAGGAGAAAAACCCTGTGAAGGTGGCTGATTTTCTTCCAATCAATCTATGCAATGTGATTTATAAATTGATTTCTAAGGTTATTGCTAATAGACTTAAGAGGGTATTGCCATGTATCATCTCAGATTCTCAGTGTGTTTTTGTACCTGGTTGACTCATAGCTGACAATGTGTTAGTCGCTTATGAGTTAATCCATTTTTTGAAAATGAAGAGAACGGGTAAAAAATGTTATATGTCCCTCAAACTCGATATGAGTAAAGCATATGGCCGGGTAGAATGGGGTTTTTAAAGGAAGTTATGAGCATGTTGGGTTTTGAGGAACGATTGATCGAGTTGATTATGAATTGTATCCAGACTGCTTCTTTTTCAGTCTTAGTGAATGGGGAGCCCAAGGGTCATATAGTGCCTAGTCGAGGGATTAGACAAGGGGACCCTTTGTCCCCTTATCTTTTTCTGCTAGTTACTGAAGGGTTGATTTCTCTTTTGAAAGATGCAGCCAGTCATCATGAGATCTCAGGTATTAAGATTTGCAGAAATACCCCTTGCATTAATCACTTATTATTCGCAGATGATAGCATTATTTTCTGTAAGGCTGATGTGGGTGAAAACAGAAGGATACAAGATTTGCTGAAAAAGTATGAACATGTTTCTGGCCAGAAAATTAACATGGAGAAAACGACAATGATTTTTAGTGGCAATGTTTCAAGGGACAGGCAGGAAGAGTTAAGGCAGCTATGGGGTGTCTCTGAGGTACAAAATTATGGGAAGTATTTGGTTCTTCCTCCTGTAATTGGTCGTTCAAAATCAAAGGCATTCTTTGAAATGAAGAAAAATGTGTGGAAAAAGCTTCAAGGTTGGAAAGAGAATATGTTATCCCAAGGTGGGAGGGAAGTTTTAATCAAGGCAATGGCACTTTCACTCCCAACTTATTCAATGAGCGGTTTTCTCCTCCCAGTTAGTCTATGTGCAGATTTGGAATCCATGATGGCAAAGTTCTGGTGGGATCAAAAGAAGGAAGAAAAGAGAATCCATTGGATGAGTTGGAGGAAAATGTGTGAGCCGAAAGAGAAAGGGGGACTCGGTTTTAAGGATCTGCATGTTTTCAACTTGTCTTTTCTAGCCAGACAAGGGTGGCGGATTATGCAAGAGACGGATTCTTTGATCCATAAGGTTTTCAAGGCTAAATACTTCCCTCAAGGAGTGTTCTTAGATGCTGGCTTAGGTAAGAATCCTTCTTTTACATGGCGAGGCATTTGGGAGGCCAAAAAGTTGCTGCGTTAAGGATATTCATGGAGGATAGGCGATGGTAAACAAGCCAAGCTCTGGAAGGATACTTGGATTCCAGGCCATCAGTCTTTGATGAAGGAAGCCATCTTAATTTCAGATGAATTTCGAGAAGCTACTGTTGACAGGTTAATTGATCCAGTTTCTAGAGACTGGAACTTAGTTCAACTTCGAGCTCTCTTCAATCCAATTTTGGTTACAGATATTTTGAAGGTATGGTTTATCCAAATGAGCAACCTGATAAGATGATTTGGTCCCATGAAAGGAGTGGAAAATTCAGTGTGAAAAGCTGCTACAGATTTTTTATGTCACAATTTCAGGGTGGTCAAGGGGAGTGCTCTAACGACAGGCAACAACAATCTCTTTGAAAGACTTTGTGGAGAATGAGGCTTCCTAATAAGATAAAGGTTTTCGCTTGGAGGGCTTGTAAAGAGATCCTTCCATCCCAACATAATCTTCTTAAAAAGCATGTCAATATTGACGGATCTTGTTGTTTTGCAATCAACACACTGAGGATATAGCTCATGGTTTAGTATATTGTCCTAACATTTATTCAAGCTATTTTTCATATCTTCCTCTCATTCATCAGCTAGGATTTAACTTATCAGTTCTGCAAATAGCTTTGGCTATTTAGTTTTGCATATAGCTTTGGCTATTTTAAATCAAGGACAGGAGGAGGATCTAGTTACGTTTTTTGCTATTGCTTGGGGACTTTGGTGGAGAAGAAATCGAATGATTCATGATCAGAAATTTACTGCAATTCAACATGTCATTGACCATGCACTTTCTGTGCTGCAATCATATACTAAGTTGAAACAATTGCCCAGGAGGAAAGTTCAAGAGTACTATGATTGGAAGCCACCACCATCGGGGTGGTTGAAACTTAATGTGGATGGTGCTGTTTTTGGTGAACTTCATAAGGCAGGGGTGGGTGTGGTGCTCAGAGATGACGCTGGGAAGGTGATNGTTGAAACAGTTGCCCAGGAGGAAAGTTCAAGAGTACTATGATTGGAAGACACCACCATCGGGCTGGTTGAAACTTAATGTGGAAGGTGCTATTTTTGGTGAACTTCATAGGGCAGGGGTGGGTGTGGTGCTCAGAGATGACACTAGGAAGGTGATTATGGCAGCAAGCAAGATAGAATTGGAAGTGATTAATGCGGAATCTATTGAAACACTGGCCATATTTCGTGCATTACAGTTGTGTGCTAGTATGGGACTTCACAGTTTGATTGTGGAATTAGATTGCTTGATGGCTATCAAAGTTCTCAACAATGAAATTCCTTCTAATGCATTGTTGGATCCATTATTGCTTGAAATCCGAAAGCTGTTAAGAGTATTTGTTGCGTGTAAGTTTCAACATGTCTATAGAGAAGGTAATCGGGTTGCTCATATTCTTGTCCGATATGCTTGGAACGTTGAGGATATCTCAATGTAGAATAAGTGTTATCCAGACTTTATTTCTCAAGCTATTTGGCTTGATAAATTTCTGTAAACTTCGTTTATTAATAATTTTCCAGATTTCTTATCAAAAAAAAAAAAAAACTATCATTTTGGCTTTAACTGTGAACTGTTGTGCACTACATATCTCCAGCTACAATTTTTTCACAGATTAGCAAAAAGAATTAAACAAAATAACAATGATAATTGACAATGTTGCACTAATAATAGTGGCTAACGTGGGGAAATTGCATGGCTCATGCATGGTATATTATGGGTTATTGGTGCATGTGATCACCTAGAGGACCATATATATTGTTAGAGAAATACTACTTTGCCGTCCGAAGTCTACTGCGCGCTCAAGTGTACCGCTTTTCATTTTAATTTTTTTTTAACTTTTTTTTAGTTAATGATTAAGAAAGTGATTTTAAATGTATTAATGTATTTTTTTTATTTTTTTAAAAATATTTAAATATATTAAAAAATGTGGAAAGAAAAAATTATAAAAGAAAAGTTCAAAATAAACTAACAATATAAATGAGCGGTGTTACTCAAGCGGCAGAGTAGCACTGCTCATATTATTATCGTGCAATAGAAACGAGAGATGTTATTCTTTATTCTAAATTACATCATGATCTTCGGTCATACTGATTGATGTGATACATTTTAAATGATTGTCTATTCAAGAGGTTGACATAGAAAATCACATTACTCAATAGAAACATATAGAAAATGTGATGTCGCATTACCTCATCATGTGTTATTAGGATAAAGCAAATTATGGTCAACATAAGTGTAGTCTTATATGTGCAGGCCATTTCGAGCCTCTCTTACCACACAAGAAATGCAAAATTCGTGAGAGAGAGATGTCTGTGGGTTCTTATGTTTCAATTCAAGTGTCTTTATAAAGGAAAAAGGTCTTTTTGTTAGATCACAATCTTATCGTGCAATAACTTTCTAAGATAAAGAAACTTCTCTGTACGTACACGAAAACAACTAATATTTGTACACGATCGAACACAAATGGATTACTTAAAACCATATATAATGAATTATCCTAATAGCAGTTTATCGTTTTTTGTTAGATTATTATCAGCTTGCATTAGGTTTGAAGTTAATAGAGTTTATGACGTGTCATTGCCCAAATATTTATATTTGTTAGTAATTAAATTTTTTTACTAGATCCGACCGATCGAGCACCCTATGATCGAGGCATGATACGACAAAGGTGCACCATTGATCTATTTTCACTCATGTCCATATTGATTGAAATTTGAGCAACCAACTTCACATGTTCTAAAAAAGTGGCATGGTGCATGGGTGCCTAAATAGCTGTTATACATGCTTTAGTGCAACTAACTTAAAGGGGCATTTGGATAAAGAACTCTATATATGACGAGTCCTATCCATATATATAAAAGGGACATTTGACCAATTGTTCGAGATTTTGTTGCATTCTAATTTTACAGCCATGGATTATTCTCTAACTTAAACATCAGAGCCATCCCCTTCAAACACCTTCGACAGGCTCTTTCTTAGTTATAGTTTTATCTCTCTTGTAGAAATTATTATGATCGATAGCTAGATTTCATTGAAAAATTGTTTCAACAAAGTACTTCATCCATCAAATTGTGCTTCATTATAGTACTTCACCTACAACATCTATCACACTTATTTGAATGCCAACCATCAAATTGTGCTTCATGTTTAAATCCTTATATGCCATGTGAAAATAATATTATTTTTTAAGGGGATTTTCATTTTTCACTCCTCAACTGCTATAATTCTCAAATTGCACTCCAAACTATTAAAACTAACAATAAACACTCTACACTACCCCCATTTCTTTCAACTTGCAGTGCCCTTCGTCTACTTGATCTCTTAAACATGTCGAAATTGATCTTGACTTACTCGCTACAAGTCATGTATACGAAATAGTGTAGAGATGAATTCAAATGGAAATTTAGACACGGATTTTTTTATTGTTTCGCCTTTCCAACTTAGATGGATGTTGGCAAGGCAGTATCTCTTGGCACTAAACATCATCCTCTTACCAAAATCAGTAGGATGTAAAGACATAGATGACAGGTTATGCAGAGACATAGAGGCCATTTTAACTCTTGGCACTGAAGAGGGTAGCTCCCTAGGATGAATCATTCACACAAAAAAAAGGACAAGTGAAACTCAAACTAGACATTATTGTCTTAGGCAAATTTATAGACTGATAAAAGGTTCTTTTTCGTTACAAGTGCATGAAGGATATTATTAAGGTAGAGGGGTTTAGAGGAAGAGTATAAAATAGAGGAACCTGTGTGGAGAATTCAAACCTAGCCCATTACCTACTCGAACCTGATCAGGACCAGTATATTCCTCTATATGCATATTCAAATTCCCAAATTCAGAGATGATGTGGTTTGTAGCACCAATATTTTAACTTAATTGGCATTGGGGACAGGGAGTAGAACTAGTAAAGGAGGGTTGAGATTTTGAGTGTTTAGGTTTGCCACAACACCTACCTTTGTGTCAATTAGAATTGGTAGTTCCTCAACCTGAACTAAAGTTTTGGCGATTGTTGTTATTGGGGCTGTGGTTGGAAAATAAAGAAAACGTAACAAGGTTCTTAGATGGTGGGTCACTTTGTTGTTCAAGTCAAAATTCATATGTAAAGAAAGGACCACATAGATCTTCTAGGGACATGGGATCAACCCTAGTGGTCACAAAAGTGACAAGGGAATTATAGGTTGAGGGTAGGTCAACTAGAAGGTAGGAGATGGGATTCTCTACGTGTGCATTGTATTGATTTAAATAAAATATACAAAGGTCAACAACTGCCATTTGAAGCTAACCTACAACTATGCATTTGCTATACATGGGATCCTAATATGCTAAAACGGGAAGGTAATAGATACGCAATATGAATATAATATGTAGGGAAAAAGTAACGACAATAATGTTGGGATTTATATTTTATCATTCTCCCTCAAACTTAAGGTAGGGTTGGATCGGCGAAGAACTTGCTACAATTGGGAACAAACTTGGGAGCACACAATGATTTGGTAAAAAATGTCAACCACTTGATCGGGACTTGAGATATGTGTCGAGGAGATATTGCCATGGGCAACTTGCTCCCAAACAAATTGGACATCAATCTCTATATGTTTAGTGAGGTGATGAAACATTGAATTTTTAGCCTTGTTGATAGCAATGAGATTGTTACAATACAACATGAGTGAAGAAAGAGGATAGCTAATGCTTTTGAGAATATAAATAAACCACATGAGTTCGAGAATGGTGGCAGCTAAGGCAAAATATTCTGCCTCAATCGTGGAACGAGAAATGGTGGCTAGTTTCTTAGCTCCCAAAGATAACAAATTATCACCCATGTAAATAGCAAGACATGTGGTTGAGCGTTGATCATCCTGAGAACCCACCCAGTCAACATCACAATATCCCCCAAGATCTGTGAGAGGGATTTCAACAAAATGTAGCTTGAGACTAAGGGTGCCTTGAGATGGCAAAATATCCGCTTGGCAGCAATCAAGTGAGAATCTTGGGGACTTTGCAAGAATTGACAAACAAATTTTACGGCATATGCGATATCATGACAAGTCAACGTTAAGGTATTGAAGAGAACCAACCAGTTGCCGATAAAGGTTGGGTCAGACAAGATAGTTGTAGCATCATTAGATGTAGACAATTGAACACCTAAGCCAGGTGGTGGAGACAGTAGCACCATCCAATCCAAGTTTTTGTAGTTGAGAGAGCAAGTAACATGTTTGAGTAATGGAAGACTCATCACAAGTAACCTGAATGCCCAAGGAGTAGTGCACGTCACCAAGGTCCTTCAGATAGAAAGCAAAGGACAAATGTAAAATAAACTTGGTAATGTGTGAAGAAGAGTTCCAGATATTAATGATGTCGTCGACATAAATAAGTAGCTTAAGAATGCCAGACCCATTGTGCTGATAAAAAAAAAAGTTCATCATAAGGACACTATTGAAATCCATCAGTTGGTGTAGAGAGCAGCGACAAAGTTAGCTTCCCGTGCAGCAAGAAATCACATTTCAAAGTTGAAAATTTTGCTAATAACACCTTCAAGCAAAGGAAAAGTGTTATGAGCATTAAGGGCAGCCAAAATGGCTGGGTGAAGCTCAGAGCCCATGCCTCTAAGAATACATATGATGAAATCATCATCATCCATCGGTTTGCCAAGGATTTGGCTCTTTGTGCAAATAAGCGCCTAGTGAGGATGCGCCCTTTGTGAGTGACTGAAACTCACCTTTCATCTATTGAACACAATCTATGTAATTCTAAAGGGTGTGATCACTAAACGGTGTACCTTTTGAAATGACACCCTCTCCATGGTGATGGTTCTCATAGGGAGTAATGGTTAAGGAAGTGTCAAAAGATACAACTTTTTGATTTAGTCAAAAGGTTGTGTCACTTCTTACCAATGGTTATGTCATTTACCAATTGGTGCATGATGGCCTATAAATAGGAGTCATTGGAGTACATTTGTACTCACTCAATTCCCTTTGTCCATCACCAACTTGTGGGACAAATACCCTCACGAGAGTGTCACCATATTGCTAAATTTCGTTTCTCTTTATTCTTCATAATTCTACAATCTCATATATGGCTACTATACAAACTTCCCAATATGGTCCAAGCATCATGAGAAGATTTGCTATTGATGACCAGAGATAGTGGGGCATTAGACAATGAGCTATTAAGCCAATTAAGATCAACTGATCAATGTGCAACCTAAGAGCCATCATTGGTTTGGAATGCAATGGGCCATCCTCGCTGATGATGATTGTTGATGGACATAGGACTTCATTCTTCACATAGCGAATATGGTCATGACCATGCAAAACATGGACCACTTGTACTTTCCACAACAGGTAATTACTATAGACTAGTTTAATGGAGATATTAGGCATGTGGGTGGTGGTAGTAGAGAAATCAAGAAATGCAAACTCAACTATAAGAGGGACAGAAAATGTAGACAAAAAAAATCCATTGTTGATACCTTGGGGGCCTCTGATACCATGTAACGAAACTAGTCTACCCTCTAAGTGGCATTGTATTTATTTAAATAAATTATACAAAGGTCAAAAACTACCATTCATAGCTAACCTACAACTATGCATTTGCTATACATAGGAATCCTAATTTGCTATATAGAGAAGGTATAGATACACAATATGCAGAGCTATGCAGGGAGAGAGTCACGACAGCAATGCTGGGATGCATATCTTATTACAATGAACATAGGTAGGATTAGGAATTTCAACTGTGTAGGCGCGCGGAAGATAAAGAGATCGATTAAGGGTATAGAAAAATCCATTGAGGTAACCAAAAATGTTTTTTCCCTAGAGATAAGGATCAACAATTTGCGCTTGCATAAGGAGATAGTTATATCGTGTTAATTTGAGAGTGATGAGATGAGGGGGAGGAGGCGGTTGTGTTTTGGTAGTGCAAACAAGGAAATCAATGGAGGAAGAGTTGTTGGAGGCCATAGGATAGGAGACGATGGTCTATTGGGGCTTTTGATACAATAAAGAGACTTAGCAAACTGTATGTTTTGGAATAGATTTCCTCAAGTAGTATTATTTCGAGGAGCTCCAAGTATATTTATATTGATTATACATCAGAGTTTATTACAATGATTCTATCGTTAACTATATCCAAGTATACAAGAGATTAGTTTGAGTTTAAATTGCTTTCTTATTTTAGCTTATATGCACTATCTTCGATTTTCTACTTCTTATCCTTATTTCAGTCCATTTTTCTTTGAGTTCATCTTGATTTTGAGTTGAGTACGTATGATCCTTACGTTGGAAGGATTTATGGAGCTATTGTTGTTGCAGAAATCAAGTGGATCACTCGTGGAATTGCAAGTCAAATTTAGAATCAACCAACTTTTTGTCAGTGTCTAAATCTGATCGGTAATTAATATTCTATGGTGAATTTAAAGGAAATGGTTCAGCACCTGGATTAATTTTCTTTTAAAAGTTCTTCAAA
>QEOY01005541.1:33810-72727 GCA_003123805.1 Juglans sigillata | reverse complement strand
CTGTTTGATAATCCTGGCAGCACGAAGAATCCTTACATCCTCGACCGTATCCACTATGCTGTTCAAGAACACTGCAAGACAGCACAAATATGGAGCTGCATCGCGACTGTTTTGTTCATAAACTATCAAATTCCTCAACAAAGGGCCAGTGCTATCATCGATTGTAATGGTCAGAATCTTTAATGTCTTGCCTTTAAGCTCTATATCAAGAATGCTACCAGAATTTGTTTCAAACTTAACACCAGCATAACGAAGTGTTTTGGCATTATGCGCCCAACCTTTCCCAGGAAGCAAAAGATGTGTTTGTTTCTTTTCGCTCTTTTCAGGCTACTGCGGGTATATATTATCCCTTGAAGTTAACGTAGAGTGAAACCAAGCTAATAGATGTATATACTGACCATCAGCGTGCTTGTTCAATGTAAGTGTAGCAAATTCATCCTTTTTAGGTCTCAAGGGTTAAAAAAATCTGAGAGCAAGCGCATTCAGACTTGTCTCCCCCATCAAGGGAGTAAATCTTCTTTAGCACAAACATAGTGATTTGGTTCTCAAGCAAAAGTAAATCACAAAAGATATTTGACAGCGTCCAATGTGTTTTGAAAATGGGCTCCCCCTCATATTTTCTCTACAAGAAGTCAAGAAATATAATTGTGTTCAGTTTGCCTTCATGTGATCATAATTACTAAACGAAAGTTAGAGCAAAAACCAACTTAATTAGAATGTATAACTAATTAACACCTCGTATAAATGCAGGAGTTCTACACCGTCAAGGAGCATCATCTGCACAAAAGGTTTTATAGCCTAAAAGTCATCTGCATAGAATTCTCTAGTCTTTTCTTCCAATTCTCTCATTGCATTTTTAAGACTTTCTTCAAGGATAGACTACCCTGTTTGGTTTTGAATCAGGAGATCGATAAATTGCCGTTTTTAAGTTTGCATGGCTTGTAGACTTGGTTCATTATAATGAAATAGACCAATGGAGACAATCTTGGAGACGTAAGCTTCTTTTTCAACTTTGAACATAGGTGTAGGAACCTTCAATGTCGACCATCTTGATTCACAGATGATAACAGGCTTTTGTCTCTCATTATCCGGGATTCGGATAGCATGCTCAGGAACAATTGTTCCTGATTGTCTCTCTTCATAATTTGGATTGTCATTATCTTCTCCCCAATACCAAAATTAGCAACTGCTTCATGACCAATATTGCCAAAAGTTGGTGGAAAACTAGATCTGAAGTACTCCCATAATTTGATTGTAGATTACTGGTTTCAAGTCCCTCTCCCTCATCTTCCATTTCTTTCAACAGTGCTTTATGTTCTTAATTATTACAAAAATGTTGAAACTTAGTTCACAATATAAGTTGTTTGATCTGTACTGCTTGTGCTGAGATTTTGACTAAGACCATATACATATAGTAACTTAACGATCATGTAGGATCAATGTTTATAATATATGAGGTTGAGATCCACAATAGAGATCCATAATATATATATATATATATATATTAATTTCTGTTTAAAACCAGAAATAAAACTTACCAGCAAGCCACGCACAATGTAAAGCCGTTGTCGAAATACATGTCCACATGATTGATGAAGTAAAAGGAAAAGGAACTACATGTACATGCCATATTAATTATTCCTTTTTAGATAAGAAATGCATTGAATTTATAGCATGCAAGGTAAGTACTTCAAGATAAAATGACCTCGATCGGTTCTATGAACACGATTACACCTTCTAAACGAGCGGCAGTTAGAGAGAGAGAGAGAGAGAGATCTTTGGAGCCTAAATAGTGAAAGAAAAACTCATCGGCATCAACGAGGTGTCAAGAATGCAATCGGAAACCGCTTTGTGAAGCCGAGAGAGAGAGAGAGAGAGAGAGAGAGAGAGAGAATCGTTGGGGGGAAGAATAGGAAAATTAGGCGTGGGGGTAAATTTAGGTTTTTTTTTACTGTGTAGGACTTATTACAGCCAATTAGATGTTATTGTAATAACCAAGATACAAAAAGAAATTCATTTTCTGCGACAAACTCAATTGCGGCTACATAAATATGCCATAACAAGGATTTGTAGCGGCAACAATTTTTTAATGACGAGGGTTGAATTGCGTTATACCTATTATTTGTGACAAAAATGTTGGATAAGAAGACACAAATAAATAACTCAAACAGTAAAACAATTTTTTAGTAGCAATATTTACGTCGCCAGAAATAAAAGTAGTCACAAATTCTATATTTTCTTGTAGTGTACCTAATGGATATATAATTTATTCAAATAAAATTTTGTGGAATGAGTTTTAATCACGAGTGAACTAAAATTTTCAACCCAAAGACGAATTAAGTATGCATGCATACTCGATCGAAAATTGGAAGAAAAAACATCTATTCATATTTAACTATATATTCGATATAAGAACTAATAAAAATAATAATATTGGATAAGAAGACAAAAATAGCAAACAACGCACGTACGTATGTCCGTAGATCATCTAGTACTAACGAGTACTACAATATTTATATATATATAAATGTGCGCACGCATGCGCGCGCTCACACACACATATTAACAATTTATAGTTCAGCTAGGGTTTAATCATGAACAAATTAAGGGCGAGACTGAAAACACTATAATAAATTTTTGTTTATGGGACAAAATGAAAATCGTCCCAAAATATGTTTTTTAGGGATGAAATTCAAATTTCGTTCTAAAAAATTGACGAATGTCATTGTCCTTCAAACGCAAAATTTTGTGTTTGAATAGAATATATTGGGACGAAAAAACTTGTCCCTAATAGAAATTTTGTTAGGTGTACTTAACCATTCGATCTTAAATTTAATAAATATTCAAACTGTTATTTGGAACCGTCGAACGTTAAATTGGAGGGTTAAGTTATCAAATTTAGCGAGAATTTGAGTAACCATTCAAACAAAGTATTTAGATGTCTGAACATGAAGGATCGAGTTTTTGTTCGAATATGTAAAGTTAACGTTTGAACTTTATATGTTCGAACGACCATTTATGTTTCAAATAGAAATTTTGGCGGGTTAGATAAATAAATGTTTGGTGGGAATAGAAATTACGTTCGAAGACTTCTACAATACATTTGAATAGTGGCAGAATTCTTACAAATTTTAATTGCAAAAAAATACCTTATCAATTAGTTATAGGTAAATATCTAGTTTATATAATAAATATAGCATTTAAATAATAAACATACATAAAAGAACTCAATAAATAATTTAGAAAATGAAAAGACGATTCATATTTAAATTAATTATACAAAACACAAATAGCTAGTGTCCAAAAAAATGCAAATAAAAGATATACACTATTGGCCCAAATCTCGTAGCACCGTCTCGACTCCACCAAGGCGTGTCTCCATATCTATCTCTCAAGTCATGATCTTTGACTCAATCTCTGTGAGGGCGATCCAAACTTTCGTACGCACTACATCAATCAGCTCTGCTCTCTATGCACGGATCTCTGCACACACAATATCTACATTCTCCTCATGAATAGTAGTGAGTGATGCATCTTGTGTAGATATCTCACTTGATATGCCATCATCTCTTTGGTGTGCATTTTTTTGAGTATCGACCGCCTATGTAGTGGGTGCATGAATACGAAATCTCAAGTGTACTGTGCTGCATGACAAGGTCGAGGAGTTGATCGGTTCAATCGACTCCCGAACACACTCATACGCATCTGGTTGGATCCCGTCTCTAAAAGAAATCGTGTGAGCAGGACCCCAAATGGCAATATATCTATCGTAATATAGGTGACCTCTGATCGAATCCTAGTGAAGATATATTTTGCTAGGTCCGATAGGCACCCCACAAGAAACTTGTACAATAACCGTGCCCGATCCATGCTAACCTCAGTCTTGTGCAGCTACAGATCAATGTTGTTGGCTATTATTATGTTTATGATCTTGAAAAAATTTGGATAAGTCAACCTGTTTGATGCTCTTGCTCCCATCAAAGGGAGGAGCATCTGGACCCACAACTAACTGTCAAACCTCATGATCAATGAGACCATCAAACTCATCTACTACATCAATATCCTCTTTTCCAAGATGTCAAAGAGCTTATTAAGAAGCATTGTTTGGTAATTATTTAATTTATTTATCAAATTATTTAATGTCTATACAAAATATAGAATATGCAATTAATTTGTTCTTGAGTCTTATCTTTTCAAGGATGACTTTGAACTAAATTTTGGTCGGATGGAGGAGTGCAAGACTGCATTCTGGAAATATAAGGCCAGATGTCATTAACATTACAATAAGTTTGACAACAAGGACAACGCACACCAAAATCCTTTTCAAGATATCCGACCTTCAGATTGGAAGAAATTTTGTGATATGTTTGAGGATCCTGCATTTAAGGTAAATAAATAACTTGTTTTACATGTCATGGTTTATAATTTCTCTTGCTAATATTTACAACTTTTATGTAGGAGTGAAGTTCTATAAACAAAATAAATACATCGAACTTGAGGATTCATCACCATGCAGGCTCAAGATCTTTCCATTGTCTCTCTAAGAAGTTGGTAAATTTATTTTTTACTCAGGTTTACATGTCATGGTTTATAATTTCTCTTGATAATATTTACAACTTCTATACAAGAGTGAAGTTCTATAAACAAAACAAATAGATCGAACTTGAAGGTTCATTACCATACAGGCTCAAGATCCTTCTATCGCCTCTCTAAGAAGTTGGTAAATTTATGTTTTACTCAAGTTTATTGTTTGTTGTATTCTAATGAATTTATCTATAAAATATTTATCATATGGTAAGACTCAGATAGTAATTACAATCTGATAAAATTATATGCTGCATCATATACTAATCATAATGGAGAGTGGACTCATCCTGATGCCCGTAAAAATTATGTAAGTATTATTATCTGTTTTAATTAAACTTATTTATACATTTGGGGTAATATTAATTATTTCCCTTATGTGTAGAAAAAAAATGGTTGCTTTGTGTGTTAAATCTACAATTGATCAATATTCCACAACAAGTGATGTGGAAATCCTTACGAAGGTTTTGGGTCCACGTTTAGGCTATTTGAGGGGTTTGGATTGTTGCGTCAAGCCTTCTAGCTCGTCCTCATTGTCCAGTAATGCCAACACTTCTAGAGCATTAAAGGAAGTGAGGTCTGAGACTGAGGAATTGAGGACAAACCAGCATGAGTTAGTGGATAAATGAGTTGACTTGGAGATGCGAATGAAACAACAAGAAAAAAAACAAATGGTGTTCAGGAGAGAAATGCAATTCCAAATACAGATGCTTATACAACAATTCGGACCTCCAAGCAACTAATTTAATTTTTAGATAAGATTTTTAATGGTTAGCTTTTGTATTATGAAAACTACTATTTTATTTAGTTGATTTGCATTTATGAGACTACTTTTTTGTTTATTGAACATGTACTAATGTATTTTATAATGTTATTTATGTGTATTATGTTTTCTATTAATGGGTTGAAAAAGATATTTTACTGTTTAAATGCAAAAAAAACTGTTCAAATAATTAATAAACGCTAGCCATTTGAACAATGTAATAAAGACATTCAAACGTAACACGTAAACTGCGTTCGAATAACCATCAGGCAAATCGAACATTACATAACCGTTCAACTAATACACTAAACGTTCGAACGAAATTGAATAGGAAGATGTTCAAACGTCAAAATTGAAGTTCAAATTATGAACTACATACTTCCGAAAGCTAATATATTTTCTTCGAACATTCAACTATATATGTTCGAACTTATATTGTGATGTTTGATCGTAATGTCATTCGAACCAAAGTTATTCAATTGAACAAATAATCTAACCTGTTCGAACTTCATCATTGTTCGATCGTAAATTTTACCGTTTGACCGACTTTATGGAATGAAATAAAATTGTCACAAAAATTCCGTTCGAACGCTATAGAACAATTTTCTCCAATTTCGTCCTAAAAAATATTTATTTTCGTCCCGAAAAACCTTCGACAGTGATATTGGGACGAATTTGCAACTTTTTTTTTTCATCCCAAAAACTGCTTTAGGACGAAACCATATCTTTTTGGGACGAAAAATTTCATCCCAAAAAAGAAAAACTGTTGTAGTCATGAGAGATAAGAAGCGGCCATTTCAGAGAAAAACAGAATAGACACTTGGGTCTCTTTCAAATACGAGAGATTGTCGGACTTTTGCTATGCATGTGGGAGGCTTGGTCACTTACAAATATTATGTACTTTTCATAAGGGAATCCCAACTGAATTACTTTTTGGTTCATGGCTACGAGTAGATTCATACAGTTCGGGATCATACCATCAATCTCAGCAAAATCAAAAAGTTTCTCAAGCAATTTTGCATATTGATAAAAAAAATGGAGGGAATTTCATCGATGGAGAACACCAAAATAATTTGCTTGAATCAGTTTGAAAATCCAAATATAGCCAAAGAAGCCAAAAAAGGGAAAGAAAAAATAGATATATTTTCAAGTGAAATCTCTAAAGCATTACTGCACCAAACCTTTCAATCGACAGCTTCGTCAGACTCCTCATCAATATCACAATCTGTTGGATCCATTCATGCATCGATTTCAAGTTTCTCTATTAAAACCCACATGGTTGAACCTTATAATCCAGAATTTATCTCAACCAATCCTTCTTTGAACCAAAAAAGCTTGTGAGAGTCTCTTCCCCACACGAACTGATATGCAGGAATGAATTTACAAAACAAACAAAAATTATTGAAATCCAAACTGGCCCATTGAAACTCTTGCAATCTTTTTCGTCGGTATCTCAGGCCAACACCGCAGCGTCAAAGTGATTGGGAAGTGGGAGGCCATGGATGCCATCTATGGCATCGTCTCCCCCAGCTTAACCACAGTCGGCATCATCTCCTTCAGCCCAGCCACTGTTGGCAGCTCTCCCTCAAATCACGGTGATTTCTTCCTTGGTCGGCCTCCATGCCATGGTTGCCTTCTACGACAATTTCTCTCTCAGCCCATGATTTCCTGTCATAGCCACCGCAATCGACAGCCCACAGTCAGCAAAACCTCCACTATAGCAACTCACCTGTATCTCAAGCAACCCGTATCTCCAGCACCAGATGAAGTCCATTGCAGCAACCCAGACATCTCACTGTGTACAACATTTACGAATGCTACTATGTGCAATAAAGTCTCCTCACCAACGGAAGGCCTCTTTATGTGGGAATTAACTCAAGGCCAGCAAGCCCTCTCCATTCAGCTACAGACGATAAGACTAAAATAAACAAGACTGAGATACAAGGATAGAATACAGGGAAATCACCTTTAACATAGTCAAGAATATCAAACCTGTGGGTGAAATCATCTACCAGCTTCATTACGCAAGAGTTTAATCTCTATAAGGTCAACACTTTTACTTCATAAAAAAAGACAAAAAACATCTTTTCCAAAAAGAGGAAAATTTTCCTTAAAGTCATTGACAGAAGCAGCACAACTGGGGGGTATTATATCATCTACTGGCAGTCTCGAACAGTCAGTTTCCTTCCCAAAATCAACTGATCGACAATCAGTTCTCAACATGTAGTAATCATAAACATGTACTTTGGAGGACAACAATTAATCAGTCCATGCTGAAAAAGTAAGTCAACCTGCAGCCCATCATTGTGAGCCTATTTCTTTGAGAACTGCTACACTCACAGAAGATTTCCACCGAAATCTTCTACCGAAAGGCAAATGTTTTTTTTTTTTTTTTTTTACTTTTTTTTCAATCATTTTTTTAAACACTTTAAATATTTTAAAAAAATATAAAAAAATCATAAATTCATTTAAAAATATTCCTTAATCACTAAGTAAAAATAAAAAAATAAAAAATATATTTTCGGTAGAAATTTTCGGTGGAAATCTTCTGGAGGAATAGCATTTTCCTATTTCTTTTCCTGCATCCTTAATTCAAAGGGGCCCTTATATTGATTTGCAAGGCCTTTTAAATCCTTTGAAATTTGGTCAAAACTCCTCATCTGATGAAGGCCCACGTGGGGACAAAAATAAGGCTTTAACTCCTCATCTGGTCAAAACTCCTACTAGTCAAGCTTTGAACAAAGGGAAAGAAAAAAAGAATTACCCTCCACCAATTGAACCTTCGGACTTGTAGCTAGTGAAGAAAAGAAAAATCCATTCAAGGGAAGATAGTCACCTCGACAATTTTGTCCACTCTCAAGAGGATGCTGATATAGCCATTATGCTGATAAATCTGAAACATGAACCATTGGAAAAGATTAAGAAAAAGAGAGAAGCTCCTAGATCTACCTCATATCTTAGATCAGCTTCTCAAAATTCCAAGAAATCCAAAAAAGCTGAAGAGGCAAGCTCCAACATGGCTCCCCCATCCAAATGAAGACACTGATTTGGAATTGCAGGGGTTTGGTCTGCCCCAAAGTAATAAGATCTTTAAAAGCCAATATTAAGAAATATAACTTGGACATTATCTTTTTGTCAGAAATCATGGTGTCATCTGAATGCACTATATTTATTATAAATAGCTCAGGTTTCTAGAATTTTGTGAATTTTCTGGGCTCTAGTATCAAAGGGGGTCTTTTGCTTGTATGACAACCGAGTGTAGATATTGAATCGGTTAATATTAATATGAATGCAATATCTGTTTTAATCTACTCTGATCCTCATTACCATTATTGGCTTTTCACCTTTGTCTATGAACCGACACAATAGAAATTCAGAGCAAAATTTTGGAACCATTTAGATTCCATATCTAAATCATTCCCAGGACCTTGGTGCTGTGTAGGGGATTTTAATGACTTATTAAAGCAATCTGAAAATCATGGAGGAAGTCCAGTGGCTACAACTTCAAATGGAGGCCTAAGGAATTTAATGGATAGTCATGGCCTAATTGACATTGGATACTTGGGCCCTTCATTCATTTGGAGTAATAATAGATATGGTGGTGCACTCATTAATAGAGAAAGATTGGATAGAGGGATCATTAATCAAGACTAGCAAATTCTTTTTCCAGACACTTCATTACAAAATTTGATTTCCTTGGCTTCAAAATGTAGTCTCGTTCTTCTAAGTACAACTACCAATCAAAGTCGGCCACATTCCTTTAAATTTGAAGAATTTTGGATACACGAACCCTTGAGTCAGATAATTATTCAAGAAGCATGGGATAAACAATTCAGAGGAACACCAGCCTATATTTTATGTAGGAAGATAAAAGCAACAAAAGCAACTCTAAAACACTGGAATAAAGTTCACTTCGGCAAAATCCAATTTCATATCCACAATATTGAAAGAGATCTTCTTGAAGTGCAAAGTTTACTCCCAACTCCACAAAGTCTAATGAGAGAACAATTCCAACAGGATCTTCAGAAGCAGTTGAAAAATGAAGAAACATTATGGAGGCAAAAATTCTAAATATCATGACTGATAACTACAGACCTCAACACCAAATTCTACCACCTCTCGACGACAATCAGAAGGAGAAGGAATGCCATAGACTTCATCAAGATGGGTCCAGGTAATTGGTCGATAGACCAATCTCTAATTGAAACAACTTTCATTGGTTATTTCAGGAATATTTATGCTTATTTGAATCTTATAAATCTGGGTCACCAAGAAAACCTTTTTGAGAAGCATATTTCAGACAGAGAGAATGATTGTTTAATTGCTATTCCAAATGAAGATGAAATATTCAAAGCTTTTAAACAAATACCATGCCAAAAAGCACCCGGCCCTGATGAAATGACAACACTCTTCTACATGCATTATTGGGATATTATAAAAAATGAAGTAATCAAAACAGTGCAAAAATTCTTTCAAAATGGGAAATTTTTGAAACAAATGAACCATACCAACGTTGCACTCATCCCAAAAATCCCAAACCTAAGTCAACCCCAGCATTATAGGCCAATCAGTTTGACCAATGTGAGCTACAAAATCATCACCAAAATCCTTGCTATTTGTCTCAAATCGACTCTTCCTAGCATTATTTCACCTTTACAAACTGCTTTTGTGCCCAGCAGAAACATCAAAGAAAATACATTGATAGCTCATGAGCTATTTCATCATCTGAAGAAAAAAAAGGAAGACAAGGTTCAATGGCAATCAAGTTCGATATGGAAAAAGTTTTGATTTTTTCGAATGGAACTTCCTTTTCAAAATAATGGAAGTACTCGAATATAGTGCCACCTGGATAAATCTCATTAAAGAATTCATAACGACAACGTCGTTCTCTATCTTTATTAATGGTAGCTCGAGAGGCTTTTTCCATTCTAAAAGAGGACTTAAATAGGGTGATCCAATCTCACCATTTCTATTCACATTATGTACTAAAGTCTTATCTAGATTTATATCAAAATCAGAAGAGTAAGGAAATTTTAAGGGAATCCGAATAAGCCGAGGCTGCCCATCAATCTCTCATTTATTCTTTACGGATGATCTCATAGTATTCGGGAAAACAAGTGGGCAAAATGACAAAGCTCTATCTGAAAACATTGAGAAATATATGGAATGGTCAGGATAGTGAATAAACCTCGATAAATCTTCCATCTTCATCACTCAAAATGTGAGATCGACTACTAAATCCATGATCTCTCAGATTTTGCCTTATAAGCCATCAACGACACGAATGAAATATCTAGGACTTCCAACCTCATTCTCAAGGGGAAAAAGGAGAGTTTTAAAGAGGTCATGGAGAAAATTAATATCAAACTCCAAGGCTGGAAAGTGGAAATCCAAAGTCTTATGAAAAGCAGGACGTACCATGTTAATTAGGTCAGTGGCAAGTACTTTTCCATCATACCAAATGCAATCATTCCTTCTGCCAATTTCAGTATGCAAGACCATGAATAGAAGCTTCAAAAACTTTTGGTGGGGTTTCCCAAAAGGAAAAAGTCATAATGTTACCATGAAATCTTGGAAGTTAATATGTCAACCGAAACATCAATGAGGATTAGGCCTTAGACTGATAGAAAAAATGAACCTAGCACTCTTAGCAAAAACAGGTTGGGAATTGAGTAAAAAAAATAACAATGGATTATGGCACAAGATCATTTCAAAAAAATATCTCAGCCAAAACACTTTAAAAAATGTGGATAAAAAAAATTCAGACTCTTGGATTTGGAAATGGCTCCTTAAGACCAGAGATTTATTAGCAAAAGGCTTATGTTTTCAAATATTTGATGGGTTATCAATTAATGCATGGACAGAATCATGGATACCACACATGGAAGAACTCAAGCTAAGGCCCATTCAGAACATGAATGAAGCACATCCTCAACTTAAAGTGTCGGATCTCATAACCAATAATCCATGTGCGCGGAATATTGAGAAGATGTTAACACTCTTTGATCCAGAAAGCATCAACCATATACAAAAAAAAATCCCTCTTGCTCAAAACAACCAAAGAAATGACACTATGATCTAGTTCCCAAATCATAATGGTAAATTCTCTGTCAAAACTGCATACCACTTGGCAGGAGCAGAATTGGATCGCATTCTGCCTCAGGATTTTCCAGCTCTCAATTTCAAAAAAATTTGGAGAATAAAAACACATGACCGTCACAAGCTTTTAATCTGGAAAATTGTATGAGATATTCTTCCAACCAGGGCCAAGGCAAGTAGCATTATTCAGAATTTACAACAAGAATTTTACCCCACGTGCAATCAAGCAGAAGAAACTCTGCTCCATCTCTTTGTGGAATGTCCGGTGGTTCAAATACTATGGATAAATAGTAGATAGCCCCTAAATCTAGCATCACTTCCATTATCGACCATATACAATTGGATAAAGTTGATTCTAAATCCAGGCCCCAAGTTAGGTCTGACAGAACCAGAAATTCATCATTTTCAGCTTTTCGCAGTGATAGCTATGGACTTCATTTGGAGGAAAAGAAATGATATGGTTCACAACCATGCATCCACAATGCTCGAAAAGGATTTGATCCAGCTTAACACCACTTACCAAGAATACAAAAAAGCATGGGGAAAGAAGATCAACAATTTCCAAAACGAGATCTGGATCAAACCACCATTAAATTGTTGAAGCTTCTATTTTGATGCAGCAATTAGGGACTCTTTAACAACGTCAGCCATTTCTCAAGACTCAGAAGGAAGAATCGTGGGAATCTGGACCTTTAAGATCCCAAGTATCAATCCCACATTTGCAGAAGTATCAACAACCTTTCTTGCTACCAAAATGGCAAATCATCTGGGAAAAAGACCGTCAATACTAGAAGGAGCTACTCAGATAGTAATAAATGCAATATTAAATGAATATCTATCACTACAATGGAAAATATCCTCGATCCTAGAGAATATCAGTCATAATCTCCATCCCCAGGACAACAGGAGGATCAGAAAAATGCATCGATCTCAGAATGATCAGTGTGCGCACTTAGTGACACAATAGGCAGCGACTGAAATGAATTTTGGTCGAATACCCCTCATTAGTATTCCTAATTATATTTTATATATAGATAGTGAGAAAGATTTACCCTGAACTTAATGTATTCCCCATTTCCTCTCTCTCTCTCTCTCTATATATATATATTGAATGCTTGCTGAAAAAAAGAAAAAGAAAAAAAAAAAGAAACTAGAACAGTAGAAAAAATTTAAGGTCGCATGGTAGTTAGCTAGGCAGTACGTAGTACCAGAAATTCAAAGATGATCATTTGTAGATCGAATTAATGTATAATTACTAAGAGATGAAATGAAACTTACAGCTAGTGCAGATCGATCAGCTGGTCATGTGCAGATCGAATTAATCGAATTAATGGTACATCTTTTGATCTAAAGATGTACCATACTACATGCAAGCATGCATTCGCCAATGCAATTTGTTGGGATTGACCTGACTTATGCTTGCTCTGATTCCCTCTCTTCCTACTCCCCTGATCTAATCTTTAAATCCCAAAATTCCAGCTAAGTAGAGGCTAGGGCTAAACAAAAAAACTGTGTGCCCGACCCAACATGATTTATCGGTAACCCCCGAACCTAGCCAAATAGCATTACAAAATTTTGGGTCTAGTAAAAAAAAAATCGTTTGGGTTCATTAATAATTTTTTTTAGAAGAGAGTTTAGGTCTGAGTATATTTATTTAATGTTATTTTATTATTTTCTTTTCTCTTTAGACTTAAGAACCCGTTCCTTGGAAGCACTCAGAACACGTCGCACCTGTTTGCCATTTTCATGCATGCCCCTTTCATCTCCTTCCTCTAGGTTTTCTCTTTACTATTTTTTATCTTATATATATGTTAAACATCCTCAACCCTAGGATATGTGCCGCTCTTTCCCCTCTTCACAGAAGGCCATCGTTTCCTCTGTAAAATACCCAAACGGAAGTGCTTGGTTTGCAACCAGTGAACTGCCACCCACAAAACCTATTCACGTGCCGCAACTCCACCAAACCCAGTCCGCGTCGGTACCTTAGCCACTCTGAGTCCACCACCCCAACCGTGCCCAGCCACACGAAGCTGTCGCCCAGCGCCCTTGAAGCCTCTGTTTCAAGCCTTGTCTTCCTTTGTTTATGACATTCGAAAACTGAGCAGTTTAGCCACCAAAAGCCGCTGCACTCACCCTCATCCGAGAGCTCCACCACGTTGTGACCCCACCTCACGAAAACCACCACGGTTAACACCACCGCGAGCCCCCCTCTCACGGATAACCCAGCTGTTATTCCCCTGTTTTTGGCCACCCGAAACAGAGATCCATCCACTGAACCACTGCATTGCACCGCACCGCACCAGCCACTCCAAGCCGTCGCCAACCGCATGGAAAAAGGACGCCGGACACCCACAGTCCACCTCAGTCGTAACAACCCCTCACGGTGAGTGTCTCTCGGTCTACTCACTCGTTTCTCTCTGCCCCTCACTCGCTCACCTCATCCTATTTTTTTTTCTCTCATGCTCAGCCCAGCCCAACGGCATCTTCACCGCACTCCTGCTCGTCAGCCGCACCTCAACTGTCCTGCCAGCCAGCCCCGTCGCGCCTTACCCTTCTACGCCTGCTTCGGTTTCCCGTGGGTGAGTCCCTGTCGTCGCTCACGTTTTGCTTCCACTGGTCTTTATTTTGTTGTGTTGATAATAGTTGCTAAAAAAGGAAATGTTGGGTCACGGGTAACCAAGTAGATGAAGGGTGTTATTACTCTTTTGCCCTCTTTTTTGTCTGAATACACCAACGGACTGTGTATTTTGTGTGTGAAACGTGGGTTGCGATTTATTTATTTATTTGGACTTAGGCATGTGAGGGTTTATTTTGTTAAATTGGATTTTTTTTTTTTTTTTTTTTNTTAAAAGAATATTTTTAATGATTTTGTTATAGTGAGTTTCTACTTATAATGATTTTGTTATAGTTATGTTATTTTGCATTATAAATTATAGTAAGATCTCTATCGTAAATAAGTTAGAATTAAATGTTTTAGTCGAAGTTGGATATTGATGAGTTTAGAAAGTGATGTTAGTATTTTAAGAATAATGAGAATTTTCGGTTTGAGGAATTAAAAATGGATTATTTTAGAAGTTGTAGGCTTTAATATCGGAATACGAGATTGATTGGAAATTTATGAAAATTTACGTGATTATCTTATAGGTGACGATTAATTTTTGTTCGGCATTGTTGAGGAAATTTTTAAAAGTTAAGAAATCCAGGTAAGCGGAGTTCCTATACTAGATTTGCATAAAAATAAAATGGATTGAGGTTGATTTTTGAAAATATGCATGTTTTGTTATGAAAAGAGATTTGAACTACTTCAGTTATTTGTTACTCATGAGATTCTGTTTAAGAATAAAGTATTTTCTGGCATGACTGGTGTAGACATGAGCTATTTTGCATTTTGTTTTTGAACTGTGCAAAAGAGAGCGAATATGAAAGTTTGTGCATAAAATTATGTTTTTTGATTTCTGAAAACTTTATTCTGTTCTGAAGATATTCCGTACTCTGATATGATATAATTTCTGAAAACTCTGTTATATTCTGAAAATGTTCTGTACTCTGATATGATGAAATTTCTAAAAGCTTTTGGCATGACATTCTGAATCGGGATGTGGTTTGTGGATGGTGACCTATTTGACCTACCACTGGTGCTAATAGTGGCTTCTGTTTGGGTTGGTACCAACTGTTCTGTTTCTGGTGCACCCACTTTGGAAACAAAGTGGTTTTCTGGTGGTCTTTCATGTGTGCACACTCGGGGCTCCGAGAATAAATAAGGAGAAGATTCACATTCTGTTTCTGCTTGGTTAGCTATCGAGATTTGCACAACCCTACCACGGAGGTTAAACATGGCCTCTGATGCGATATGATGCTCTGGTACGATGGTGATCAGTTATGCTATGCCAAAAGAATTTGAAAAAGAGTTACAATTTTTTAACTTTCGCTCTGATATTTTTTATAACATGTTCTGACTCTGCATTTTAAAAATAAAGTGTTTTGTTCTACATTCTGAAATCTGTAAATGCTCATATTTACATACTAGTATATGTTCTCTGCTTACTGAGTTGTTGATAACTCACCCCTTATCTCTATAATGTGTTTCAGATAATTTTGATGCAACAGCTGAGAATCAGGAATAGGGAGTACTTGCAAGATTTGTGGATCATAAGAGACTAAGTGCCTTAGGGTACAATGACTTTTGGAAAGTCTTTTGGTAGCGTTGATATTTTATGTGACTTTGGTATGTTGAGTAGTGAATATTTCTAGTCTTTGTGGAAAAGTTTATGTATATCAACGAGACACCACTGATGTGCCCTTATATAGGAACATAGATATTTGTGCTGAACGAATAAGTTAATATGTTATGGAGACTCTGGTTTATTTTAAAAGTATCATTTGGAAATGATTTTTAGGTGATATGAGTTAACTCTCCGGACCATCTGGGACGGGGCGTTACAGATAAACCTCTTTGTCAAGAGACCTGTATAAGAATCATATGACATTGATGTTACTCTTAAACAAGAAGTAGCTAAATTCCACAAATAGCCTATAGCGAAATGAACCATGCTTATTTTTAAAATAATGAGATATAACATAACCAATAAATGCATAAATAGTAATTTGCTACCCAAGGAGCTGTCATAACGACAAGGACCAGGTGAAGTGAGATTATTCCGGAAGGAGAACCTGCCAAATTTTGCAGAAATTTTGACAGTAAGTGTATCTCATGAATTTTAATAGAACCTACGTATCCTGTGGTTTACATTGATCAATACTGACANCTCACGTAACTATGAACTCACTCAAACAAGCAAGAACTGAATGAAGATAAGAATCACACACAAAATGATCATCAAATGCTAGATTCCATGATGAATCTTGACAAGGAATTTACCAGGAATTTCCAACCTCCCAAATTCAGAACTGTATTCATCAAGATGATTTACATGCAAGCATCATCTACTTTTATACTTACAGAATAATGAAGAAGGCTAAAACGCTACACGTATAATCGTAAAATGCAATCCAAATTCTTAACAGCAAAACACACCGTTTCATTAAACGGTTTCTACCCACTACAGATACACAAAAACGCACCATATTACTAACTCAACTTCCTATTTACAAAAACTCCCCACATTGCTAACTACCTCCATTCCCTTTTGTTATTTCTGTTATTCTTGTTATTCCCTTCTTCACTTCTCTTCTTCAACTCCTCTTCCCTTCACAACCTTGTCCCCAAACACTTGTGACAATCCCCACCTCTTCAAGGCCTTGCCCTAAGGCACCCGTGACAATTTCACAAAACTGTCCTTACTAGGTGAGGGTATGAGTTCTTGAGATTCCATAGTAACTCCCAAGAATTATCCTCTACAGCAGCCCTAACCCACTTAACTAACACCTCAGTATAAGCTCTATCACCCACCCTTTTCATCCTTCTCTCAAGAATTTTCTCAGGTTCAGGCTGAACAACTCCTTCACTGTCAATTGGCGGCAAGGTAGGCAAAGGAGAAATTTGATCACCCAGTTTCGTCTTTAAAAACAGGATGAATCTTTGATGAAGAGGGCAAATCCAGTCTATAAGCAACCATGCCAATCCTTTCAAGAACCTGGAAAGGTCCAAAATACCGAGGGGATACTTTCATGTTGTGTCTCATGGGCACAATTTTCTGCCTATAAGATTGTAGCTTAAGAAAAACTCAATCCCCAACTTCAAAACTTCTTTCAGTTCTTCTTCTATCTGCATAAAGCTTCATTTTGTCCTGTGCTTTCTTCAAATTATCCTTCAAAAGGCATCGCACATCCTCTTGAGACTTCAAGTGTTGATCCACTGCTGCATTGGCAGTGGTACCGAGCGCATAGGTTAGCAACTTTGGGGGTGGAACCCCATACAAAGCTTGAAAGGGTGAAACACTTGTGGAAGAGTGAATAGTGGTATTATAGCACCACTCAGCCAAGGGTAGCCAACTGCACCAACTCCTTGGTATAGAACTAATGTATGCCCTCAAATAAGCCTCCACACACTTATTTAAAGCTTTAGCTTGACCATCAAATTGAGGATGGTAAGCTGAAGTAAAAGCTAGTGTGATCCCTTGCATCTTGAATAGCTCCTTCCAAAATAGGCTAGTGAATATTACATCTTTGTTAGACATTATGGTCTTGGGAAGGCCATGAAGCTTAAACACCTAGAGAAGAAAATCGCAACTATCATATTAGCTGTGTAAGGATGTGCCAATGGAAAGAAATGACCCACTTTAGTTAGTCTATCCACTACAGTTAAGATAACTGTCAATCCATTCGAACTTGGAAGTCTTTCAATGAAATCCATGGCAATATCAAGCCAAGGATTTTGAGGGATGGGTAAGCGTTGAAGTAACCCAGCTGGGCAGACATTCTCATTTTTCTTAACTTGACAAGTTTGACATTCTTTCATCAATTTTCTGATGTCTTGCCTCATACCTGGCCAATGGAAATCCAACTTTGCTTTTTGAAGGGTCTTGTGATACCCTACATGACCACCCTCTGGATTATGATGAATGTGTTGTAACACCCTCTTTTGAAATGGTGACCCAGGTACTATTACTAGCTTGCCCTTCTGGAGAAGCAGGCCTTGCTGTAAAGAAAATCCCGTGGAAACTTGTTTGCCCTGCTACAAAGCATTGACCAAGTTAGTAAGCTCAACAAAAAGAGTATAGTTTTGTTTCAAATCTTCTAACCACAGAGGAGTAGGAAATGAAATTAAAGCCAATGTAACTGACTCCTCTTCCTTTTTTCTTGAAAGTGCATCAACCACTTTATTCTCCTTGTCTTTATTGTATTCCACTCGAAAATCATAACCCATAAGCTTTGAGATCCACTTATGTTGTGCCACAGTAGCCACCTTTTGTTCTCATAAGACTTTCAAAGCTTGTTGGTTGGTTTTAATTCTAAATGCTTGACCAAGCAAATAAGGCCTCCACTTGCCCACTGCACACACCAAGGCCAAGAACTCTTTTTCATAAGTAGACAATAGTAAAGCTTTGGCTTTCAAAGCCTTGCTAAAGAAGGGAATTGGATGCCCTTCTTGCATCAAGAAAGCTCCCAATCCCACACCAGAAGCATCACACTCAATAGTGAATTCTTTTGCAAAATCTGGCAACTTTAAAACTAGAGGTTGAACTACTGCATTCTTAAAACTGTGAAAGGCTTCTTCAGTTTCCTTAGACTACATAAAGGAATTTTTCTTCAACAACAATGTTAAAGGAATAGCTATAGAACTATAGTCTTTTATAAACTTTCTATAATAGCCAGTAAGGCGCAAGAAACCTCTCAATGCTTTTACATTTTTAGGGACTGACCACTACATCATAACATCTATTTTTGTAGGATCAGCTTTAACCCCTTCTATAGAAATAATATGGCCTAGATAATCTACCTCAGTGACCCCAAAATGACACTTTGATTTCTTAGCAAAGAAAATATGCTGATGTAAAACATATAATACTATTTATAAATGTGCAAGGTGTTCTCCAAAGTCTTTGCTATAAACTAGAATAGCATCAAAGAAAACTACTACAAATTTTATAAGATATGGTTTAAAAACATGGTTCATTAATCTTCGAAAAGTGGCAGGTGTATTGATAAGCCCTAATGGCATTACCAAGAACTCATAGTGGTCCTTATAAGTTCTAAATGTTGTTTTAGAAATAAATATCTTCCTCTTTCACCCTAATTTGTTGATAGCCTAACCTTAAATTAAGCTTTGAAAAATATTTTGTTCCACACAACTCATCAAGAAGTTTGTCAATGACAGCAATTGGGAATTTTTCTTTGATGGTTTCTTGGTTTAGAGCTCTATAACCCATACACATTCTCCATGTTTCATCATTTTTTTTAACAAGGAGAACATGTGAGGAAAATGGGTTTTGACTAAGTCTAATCCCACCATTACTCAAAAAATATTGTACAATCTTTGCAATTTTTTATTTTTGATAATGAGAATACCTATAAGGCTTCACTGACACTGGAGTAGATCCACTATTCAGAAAAATTTGATAGTCAAAATCTCGAGGGGGAGGTAACCCCACTGGTTCTTCAAAAACAATTTTAAACTGCTGCAACAGCTTCTCAACTTTTGGTTGTATCTCCCCCTTCTCTTCCCCATGCTGCACTGCAACTAATTGCAAAAACCATCCATGTTTCCTCACAAAAGAGGATTTTAACATATTCATCCCAGCTTCCATCCCAACTTTTCCATAAACAAGGCCTTGTAACCACAACTTTTTGTCACCTACTTGAAACTCCATAGACATGTTAGTAAAGTCCCATTTAGTGGAACCTAATGTCTTAAGCCATTAGAATCCAAGAACAATGTCACAACCACCTAAGGTAAGGACATGAAATGGAATTATGAACTTAGAACCCTGAATGTTAATAGCTTCCATACATCTTCCTTGACTGACAGTCTTTGCTCCATTTGCCACTTGAACTTGCAAACTCACATCCTTCTCCACCTTCAGTTTAGATGTCTCAACCACTAATGGATCCAAGAAATTATAAGTACTTCCAGAATCCACCAGAATTTCCATAGTAAAAGACCTAATTCTTCCCAATAGTTTCATGGCATTGCTATTGACACAACTTGAGATAGCATGTATAGATGCCTTAAGAACTTAAGAATCCTGTAATTTTGCCTCTTGAGTTTCTGTCACAAATTCTTCTCTGAGCACGACAATATCTTCGACATTTTCTTCATTATCACCTTGCAAAATATACACATTAGGATTTTTTCAGGTGTGATTGGGATTCCACTTTTCATCACAGTGAAAATACAAACCTTTATTTGTCTTTTCATCCATCTGAAAAGAAGTAACCTTCCTCACAGGAGGGAAAGTCCTCTGCCCTTTATTAGCTAAATCCACCACATTTTCAACAGGCCACCTATCAACATAATGGCCATTTTGCCTCCAAGATTTCCTTGAAGACAACACATGTTCTTCTTGCAACTTTGCTAGGCTAAAAGCAAAACCAAGATTTGGTGGATTAAACATTTTCATAGGTATTCAAATTTCATCTTTTAATCCACTGATAAAACAACTCATCTTATGCTTCTAAGACAAGCCTTTCAACCTATTCGACAAGGCCTCAAATTGTGATGTATACAAACTAATAGAAGTAGTTTGTTTCAACTTGGTTAAGGCCTCCATTGGGTTATCAAATGCTGATGGTCCAAATCTACCTTGCATTGCCACAACTAAGGACTCCCATGAATTGAACTGTCCAGAATCCAAAGCATTTTGGTAACCAATGCCTCTCCATCCATATGGTGCAATGCCACCATTAACTTCTGAGGAAATGGTACCTGATAAAAATCAAAGTAGTAATTGTTCTTTAAAGACCCAACCAATAGGATCAATACCATTAAAACATGGACAATCCAACTTAAAACCTCTTTGAACAACACCTCTCTCTTCATGACTTCTAGGCTCATTAAACACCTCTCTATCTCTATGAGAATTGCTATTCACAGCTTCATACAAAGAACGTAACATATCAAAGACTTGGTCTAACCTTTCTGCCATTCCATTAATGGCTTGCTAATGATGCTCCAACTGTTTCTGAACTGCTTCTTGCTGTCTTTGGGACCCATCTTGTTGACCCTTCAAGGTTGCACGCATAACCTCTGCCGTCAAAGTTCCCCAAGATCGACTACTACTGATACCACTTGTAACGTTCTTGATTAATCAAGATCACTACTTGCTTTCCTTTCCACTCACATAACTTTGAACTCACTCAAACAAGCAAGAACTGAATGAAGATAAGAATCACACACAAAATGATCATCAAATGCCAGATTCCATGATGAATCTTGACAAGGAATTTTCAAGGAATTCCCAACCTCCCAATTTCATAACTATATTCATCAAGATGATTTACATGCAAGTATCATCTGCTTTTACACTTGCAGAATGGTGAAGAAGACTAAAGCGCTACACATACAATAGTAAAAAGCAATCCAAATTCTTAACAGCAAAACTCACCATTTCAATAAATGGTTTCTACCCACTACAGATACACAAAAACGCACCGTATCACTAACTCAACTATCTATTTACAAAAACTCCATGTATTGCTAACTACCTCCTTTCCCTTTTGTTATTTCTGTTATTCTTGTCATTCCCTTCTTCATTTCCCTTCTTCACTTCTCTTCCCTTCATAGCCTTGCCCCCAAACACCCGTGACACAGCCTCAGTCTCTACATTGCAACTCAGTCTCTCATTCTCACTGAGTTCACTCTGTCTCCCAAGTCCCAACTCTGTGGCTCTCTCATTCTCTCAGACTCAAGTGCATCTTCACTTTCTCAAGTAAGGATTATTTGAAGGTTAGGTTGGGTTTGGGTTTCAGCATAATAAAAAATCCAAATACACACTATATGTTTGTAGATCTACAATTTACAAATGTCTTTTTCTCTCTAAATATTTAATTTTTTTCTAGTATTTTATTCTCGTCCCTATCTTCCTCAACATGCACAAACTCTGAAGCTGTTTTGTGATATCATATCATATACTGTGGTTCTTCTGATTGAATCATCTGAAGCTGGGATTTCTAATCTGGGTTTTGTATCATTTGCATTATTTTTGGCCCATTGGTTCCAAATGATTATTTTGCTCATATTATGCAATAAAATTTATTTTTTAACTTATTTTGAAAATCTCGTGTTGGATCAATTTCATATACTACTATGTCTTGGGATAATTCTTGCATCCTGATAGTGTTTTTTTTGGAACGACAAGCAACTCTAACATCACATTTTTTATTTTCTTCTTGCCATGCTCTGTTTTCTTAGTTGTGAGAAAGTATTGCCAATGCTTCAGATACACTATTTTTTCCACAAGTTCTGTTAGAGTGTTTTGAGGTGTTTTAGATGGGTAATCTCTAGAGTTGAGAATGATAAGAAACAGTAGGAGGTGACTTGGTTTTGCTTTACTATTTCCGCTCATATTCATTGGATATGCATGGCTTTGTTCAACCTTGAAAATAACTAAGAGAGAAACTTAAATGGATTGTCTCATATCCATTTATTTGGACTTGTTTTTTTTATGGGCTTCTTTGACTCTGTTTCTCTTTCCTAATTGTGTTTGTAAGATATTGAACATTTTTTTTCTTCATATTTTTCTCTAGTACAAGTAGAAAGAAGGAATGGAGAGAGAGGGGAAAAAAGATGTATTGAAGAATAGACCAGGATAAAGTGTGTAGCTAGGGGCGTTATTATATATTAACGTATGGATGCAAATGATTCAAGACGGAGTCTTTAATTAAGAAACATAAATATAAGTTTCTGCACATAAAGCATATATGTATATACACATGTGATGTCAGATTATTCTAATTTCTTATCAATCAGGTACAACTTCTGCGTTCTGACACTATTGGAGTCTTCCTGTTTGTTATTTTCTGAGCGATTTTACTTAGCCTGATTCTTTCAATCCAATCCATCCTCCTTTGTCAAGCCTCTCACTCATTTCTTAAATCTTTTCATTGGTTTTGTCAAACAGATCAGTTAATTGGTGACAAAATAACAAGGCCTTGATTTTTAAACGTCACTCAGATCAATTAAATCTTTAGATTCATTTCGTAACTCATTGGTCCCAACTACAATTAAAACTCTTATCTGCACACAAAACTAATTAATGGCTCCCTTAATTGATTATGACTCCCAAGATGTAATGAAAGATTCTAAAAGCTACAAGTTAATAACTGATAAGTTTAATTAATTATATGTTTTCTTATAGTCATTTCAATTAATTATCTGTTTAACATAATTTTTCATGTAGAGATAACTTTAAAGAATATTTTGAATGAGGCTGATTGAAGATTACAACAGGGCCACGGCTACAAGGGCGTAGTATGGATATGGTGAATTATTCCTGATGAAAAATGATTTTTCTTTCTTCTAGGGAAAGGGTGATTATGTTTTTGTGGTTCAATGATGCTCTTTTGGAATTTTATCCATTTTGTACATGAATTTGTTTTATGAATATGGTATGAATGCCGATGACGCATTGAAAACATGACTCACTTGAGTTCCAATTGTTCAGATGTGACTTTAAAAATATTAAATGTTGTTCTCTTGGGTACCTTTTGTTCATGTCTGACTAAAGATTTTAATGCCAAATTAGCACATCGTCCATCATTGTTCTTCTTTCTTTCTTTTCTCTAGAAAAGGAGAAAGAGGGTAACCAAAAGTTGGTATTCTTTTAATCTATCGAATGTAATCATCTATATCTCATTTCAAAATTGATAATATCAATATCTCATCTTCCCAAAAATGATGAACAAAACAGAAATATTACTTCTAAAAGCAATTTAGCCTATAACTATTCCCAAAAGTCGTGTAATTGATAAGAAAATTAGGGTCTAACAACGAAAAGAAATACAAAGCCATCCGATTTGAAAATACAATGAACCGTAAGACATTCTAATGTAAATTTTAATTACATTGAATTTCAGAAACAAAATGATTCTACAAATTAGTACACGATCACAACCTCCTGTATAAAATTATTAAAGAGCATTATAATAGACCATTTCAATTTTTTTGTGTAGAATGGTAATCAAAATTTTCTAATATATATAGATGAAAGGATTAAAAGAAGAAGAAGAAGCAGGGGAGAGAGAGAGAGAGAGAGAGAGAGAGAGATAAGGAAAAAAAAGGGCTCGGAATACCCGTTCCTTCCGAAAATCGGTGAATCAGGTAATCGGCGAATCATAAATGCCTCTTTATTGGGTCGGGTCGGAAGTCTTGTTATCGGGTCGGGTGAACAATCCTACTAGAGGTCAGGAGCTTCCATTCAGGGTAGTTCGTTTAGAACGATATCATTATATATATAGGCTCAGTGGAACCAATTTTATTTAATTTCTATATATCATGTATATACTATGTTATGGTCCATTTAAAATCAAATTTTTTTGCCCCCAACATGAGTTCTTTCAATTTGATGGGTAAATTCTAAAAAAAGGGTAAAACTAAAATTAGATTTATTAGAATAACAAAGTTATTAATTTGGACTCCAAAGTTCTTGATTATATAATATTTATAAGCTTCTTAATATGGAACCCAAACTTTAATAAACACTAAAAGAATCATTTAAGGTTGATATCTTGTATGAAAAAATAATTAAGAAATTTTATCCTTTAGATTTCATTAACTAAGAAAAAATTTATTTGAGATCTCAATTATATCATTAACTATGTACTTAATGTGGCACCAAATTATCCAGATTTTACATGAAACATGTAAACTAACTAGCTTACGTACTAGAATGAAATATGAGTTTATATTGAAATCATTTGTTAGCTTTATTGAAGATATTTATAGAGAGATTTGGGAGAGGGTGCCAACGAGTTTGAGTTGGACTCAGCCGTGATCATTTAAGAAGAGAGTTTGAGTTTAAAAACACGATCTAGTAGTTCATTTAATGTAAGATTGACAGTGATTGAAACTGCATTTGAGTCTTCAATCAGTGATATTTTAAATTGAAATAAATTTATAATGACCGATCTTTATATTTTAAAAGGATCCAATTCGTTCAATAAATAATAAATGAGCCTAATTAAAACTCATAATCAACTTCAATAATTTATCGCTTGTGGGCTTATTCAATTGGGTTGGGTTATTACAATTGGGTTCATTAATTAAATATATGAACGTTCCCTTAAATGCATGCCTATAGAGCCAAGGATGCAGGTTCTTTGATCCCTTTCTCAAAATCCTCATTTTTTTTTAGTATGAACAATATGAGTCCAGCTCCAGCTCGGTGGTCATTAGAATTAATGGAACTTCAAAGATGTTCTATATATTTTGGGTGTCTTGAAATTTGTCTGATCTTATATGTGGATCTGATCATTTTCTCTGCATCTTTTTCTTAAATAACTTGGCACGATTATGTATTTAAGCATGGTAATTAATGACCCAAAAATGTTGTGTCACGTTTAATTGGACATATAAATTTTATGTGTCTATTGGAATAATTATAAACGGTAAGAACTCATGAAGTCTACTGGAATTGATACTTACCATGTCGACATCTAGATCTATATATAATGAATTATACTCTAAATTAAAGCACTAATTAATCAATATAACATAAGTTATAATTGCTTACAATTATTATAAAATCACCAGCACGAGATCTTCTTTATAACCACCCTCTTATTTTTAGAAGATCGAGTACTAGGTGATGATTTTAGTGTTCAAGGTATCCTTCCTCCGGGTACTTAAGATTTATGTTTATAATGGGTGCATGCTGCATGTTGTCTTCTCAATCCTTGCTGGAAATATGTTCCGAGAATTACTTTCAGCTCAATGGATCATCCAATATTATTATATATATAAAACAAAACATTAGCTTATGTATAAACAGTTCTGTCAAATTATGATCAATAGGAGTTATCTGATAAGGATAAGGACAATTCAAATTCAAAAGAAAATAACTCCAAGTTGAACTCCATCTCAAGTGTTCAGATACCTTCATCTCAATCCCATGTTTATAGGAGATGATAATTATGTAACAGATTCTAGCTTGTAAACAGATTCTTATATAAATGCAATCTCTTGTAAGCCATTCAAAGCAGAGAGGAAGCCCCATAATTCACCTTTTGTTATATGGTATCAAGAGCCACTGTCACTAACGTCAATGACTTCCTCTTCCGCTTCCTCCTTAACCCCTCTCACAAACACGCCCGTCACCCCTCCTAGCATTCAGAGCTTGGTTGCTATCAAGTTGACTAGTGAGAACTACCTGTTATGGAAGGCTCAGATCACTCCCTATCTCTGAGGCCAACGTCTTTTTGGCTATGTCAATGAGAGTCTTCTTCAGCCAGCCCAACGTATTTTAAACCCAGAGACAGCTTTGTCGTCTACAGCTCCTCACCTGATTATCAATCCCAAGTTTACTCACTGGTTTGATCAAGACTAGATTGTCTTGAGTATTCTCATGTCTTCTTTATTGGAAAGCATCCTTGCCAAGGTGGTTGGTATTACTACTTCTAGAGAAGTATGGTATACTTCTCACTCTCGAGCTTGGCTCTCAACGACTCGGCATCAACTCTCTACTGTCAAGAAGGGTGGCATGTCTATTTTCGACTACTTCTAGACTGTGAAGTCCTTGTCTGATACTCTTGTGGCCATCGGAAATCCCCTCCCTAATACTGAGCTCGTTTCATATCTCCTTGGTGGCCTAGATTCTTCTTATGATCCCATTGTTACGTCCATTCAAACAAGGGATGATCCCATGGAGCTTGAAGATATCTTTGGTCATCTTCTCAACTTTGAGTTAAGACTACAGTAACACACTCAAGCTTTTAAAGCCACCATTGGGTCTGCAAATGTTGCAACACACACTGATCAACATTGTGGTCCTCCTGGTAAGATACAACATCAGAATCGTGCTCCCTCTCACTCATTTTCACGTGGTCATGGTAGGGGCCGAGGTGGTCATAATGGTACTTCTCCTGGTGGTAGTTGTCCAGTGTGCCAGATTTGTGGCAAAGTTGGTCATATAGCTGTCAAGTGTTTCCACCACTTTGATCAGGCTTATCAAAGCATGCCTAACAACATGTCTGCCTTCCTTACAACATAACAAACTCCAATTGATAATATTGGTATCCCAACACCAGCTCCACCAATCATCTCACCAATTTGAACCTCCATGCCGAGTCCTATAACGGTTTAGATCAAATTCAAGTAGGAGATAGGGCAGGTTAGGCTATATCTCATATTGGTTCATCTGAAATTCTGTCCTCACAATCTTCTTTTCATCTTCACAATGTTTTACATGTCCCACAAATTAAGAAGAATCTTATTTCTGTGAGCCAATTTACCAAAGCAAATAATGTGTTTGTTGAATTTCACTCATCTCATTTTTTTGTGAAGGACGAGGCCACGAGGAAGGTTCTTCTAAAATGTATGCCTAAGGATGAACTTTATCCCTTCTCCTCCCCTATGTCGGCTTCATCCTCTTCTCAATCCTTTTTATGTCAGCATGTTCCTTTTGAAGTATAGCACCGTAGTTTGGGACATCCCATCTATCAAACATTGAAGCATCTTGTGTCCAAATCCTCCTTACCAGTCTCCTTAAATACAATAGTAGGCGTTTCTCCTACATGTAAGCAAGGGAAGTGCCACCAACTTCCTTTCCCAATCTCTCAATCCATCTCCGATCATCCTTTAGATTTAATTTGTTCTGATGTATGGAGTCCACCTCCTATTTTATCTACCAAGGGCAATAAATATTATGTTTCTTTTGTTGATCATTTCAACAAATTTATTTGGCTCTATCCTCTTGCAAATAAATATGTTGTTTTGATTATTTTTATTCAATTTCGAAAAATGGTTGAACGTCAATTTAATCATCAAGTCAAGTGTGTCCAAACAGACTGGGGTGGTGAGTTTCAAACACTTAATCAGTATTTTCATAAAGTGGGAATTCAACATTGTGTCTCCTGTCCTCACACCTCTCAACAAAATGGCTTTGTTGAAAGAAAACATCACCATGTTGTTGAAATGGGCTTAACCATATTATCTCAAAGTTCTACTCATTGTTTTTGGGATGATGCTTTTTTAATGGCAACCTATCTCATTAACAGACTTCCAATCGCTCCTCTTGGCATCTCTCCTTTTGAAAAAATCTTTCACAAAACATCCAATTTCTCTATCATTAAGATTTTTGGTTGTGCTTGTTATCCCTATCTCCGACTTTTTAACAAACACAAGATGGATTTTAGGTCTAAAAAATGTATCTTCATTAGCATCAACAACCTCCACAAAGGTTACAAATGCCTTGACCCCGACTATGGCAGAGTTTTTGTTTCTTAGCATGTCATCTTTGATAAGTTTTTGTTTCCTTTCTCATTACCCATAGCATCTCAAGCCCATGCCGAATCAACTCCTACAGTGTTGTCGTTCACACACTTCGTCCTGCTTTTTTTACTCCTCCAAATGACAGTCTTTCTCCTATCTTTTTTGCTCGTCCATCAATTAATACTATGACATCACATGCGTCCAGTCTTGAAACGTCATTGTCATGACCATCGTCTTCCCATGCTGTGTCAACTTTGTCCTCCCCTCTGGTATCACCTACTCCATTGTCGATGCCCGCATCCTCCTTGCTCCTGCTTCATCCACAGCTGCCTTGCCACCTGAACCTCCTCGGTCTCGTTCTCATCCAATGGTCACTCGCACACGAAATAATATTGTGAAACCCACGCAATATTCGGATGGCACTATCGGTATCCTTTGCCAACTACCCTCCTTGCCATATCCACCACTCCTACTGATCCCACCTGCTACTCCGAGGCTCATAAGTTTCCAGAATGGCGTGAGGCCATAGATGCAGAATTCTCTGCCCTCATGAAGCAAGGTACATGGCCCCTAGTACCATATGAAGCTGGCATGAACTTGGTTGGCAAGAAATGGGTGTACAAAACCAAAACCAACTCTGATGGCACTTTTGAATGATGGAAGGCACTCCTAGTTGCTAAAGGCTATCATCAACAACAAGGATTAGACTATGATGATACTTTCAGTCCAGTCATTAAGCCTACAACTATTTGGCTTGTCCTCAATCATGTTGTGTCTAACAACTGGCCTGTTCACCAGATTGATATCCAGAATGCATTTCTCCATGGTTTTCTCTCTGAAATTGTATACATGCAGCAGCTCATAGAATATGTTCATCCTCAATTTCCCACTCACATTTGCAAGCTCAACAAGGCATTATACGGTTTAAAACAAGTCCCATGGGCTTGGTTCTCCCACCTTAGTGACAAACTGGTGGATCTTGGGTTTACTAATTCTCAGTCAGACAGCTCTTTATTTATTTATATCTCGGAGTCTCTTACACTGTATGTACTAGTGTATGTTAATGACATCTTAATCATAGGTTCAAACGTAGGCACCATCTTTCATCTTCTTGCTCAACTGAACTGTGACTTTATAGTAAAAGACTTGGGGCCACTACAATATTTTTTAGGCGTGGAGGCTATATTAGTTTCAGGGGATCTTTTACTTTCCGAGAGGCAGTACATTCATAATCTCTTGAAATGCACCAACATGATAAAGGCCAAACCTGTATCCTCTCCCACGTCTTCTTCTTGGCAGTTATCTTTTATTTTATTTTATGGTAACCCTTGTTCTGATGAGACTTTATGCTGCATCGTTGTAGGAGCTCTTGAGTATCTCTCTCTTACTCGCCCATATATCTCTTTTGCAATGAACAAGGTGTGCCAATTCATGCACAAGCCAACGGACATCCACTGGACTGCTGTTAAATGGATTCTGAGGTATCTTAAGTTTTCTATTGATTTTGGTTTACTTATCAAGCTTAGCTCCTCACAGCTCTCAGTCCATTTCGATGCAGACTGGGTCGGTTCTGCTGACGATCGTAAGTCCACCTCTGGCTACTGCTCGTACAAAGCACGTAGAAATTGATTATCATTTTGTCTACGAGAAGGTTCACAACAAATCTCTGGATGTTCGGTTCCTATCAAGTAAGGATCAAATTGCTAATGTGTTCACTAAACCACTAATTTTTGTTCGTTTCTCATATCTTTAGGACAAGCTCAACGTGAGATCTCTCCCGTTGAACTTGTAGGGGCGTGACAAGGATAAGAACAATTCAAATTCAAAAGAAAATAGCTCCAAGTTGAACTTCATTTCAAGTGTTCGGATACCTTCATCTCAATCCCATGTTTATAGGAGATGATAATTATTGTAACAGATTCTAGCTTGTAAACATATTCTTATATAAATGCAATCTCTCGTTAGCCATTCAAAGCAGAGAGGAAGCCCCATAACTCAACTTTTGTTATATTATCTCCGTGCGTGGAAGCTTGAAGGGATGCAATCTTGGAAAGGTTGCAACGTACTCATGATACATATATGCAAGTTCTCTCGTGGATCATGTGTTATACTCATTGGATTTCCACCTTACAAGAAAACCATCCAAGATGATCATTTGAGATCAACACGTAATTTCATATTGGTACATTCTTCATTTTCCTCACATACCAGCCTTAATTATCTACCTTATTTGTTTCCATCAAGCTGGATCACATATATGGGTGAAATCTCCATATGGAACCGAGAAAAATAGGTAAGATTGTTCAATAAGTTGTTCATATACAATAAAATCAAGTAACTTCCTCCATCAAGGGAGGAGATCATTTCTTCAAACTTACTTTTACTTTTGAGTTCTTTTACAAATTGCATGTGATCACATGCAGCCATCGCAACGGATGATCTACCCATACACATTCATTTCATATATATGAATTTCATTATTTGAAGTACATACATATTCTAATACTAGGTGAAAGCAACGTGCAATGCACGTTTGCTTAATTTATGTTTAATTTTTTTGTTAAGAATTATTTTTTTTATTAATAAGGACATAATGTTTTAGCTTAATTAAATAACGATGTAATGTTTATATAATTTATAAATAATTACACGCTGCGATATATTATAAAAAAAGAGCATTAGTAGAAGCTTTAACATGATCCTATAAATAAACATTACAAGCAAAATAGATCATTGCATGCCAAAATATCTATCTCTACAACATTTTTGGAATATGCAGGAAAAAATAGAAAAAAATGTGGTGCAGCTGGTAAGACCATATATGCATTATTTTGAAATTAAACTTGGGAGGGAAAACATTTTTGTACTTTCTTTAAACAAAATTGAAATATTGTTTCCAAGTAACAAATAATTAGAACACAAATTATTTGTAGAAACATCAAAGGATTCATATTTTGAACTAATGTTTTTATTGGATTTGTATTAATCTTATCACAGACAACTTTGTTAAAACATTACGCTCAAATATTTGCTAGAAGAAAATAAAATTTTTTTGTTAAGAACTAATTTTTATTAATAAGGACGTAATGTTTTTGGTTAATATAATAATGATGTAATGTTCATGTAATTTATAAATAATTACGTGCTTTGATATATTATAAAAGAAAAGCATTAATAGAAGCTATAATATGGTCCTATAATTGGTAGTTGTTCCTAAAAAAAAAATTTGAATAGCTTTTTAATTTATTATTTATATATTAAATGAGGGTGAGGGCATGATTGAGCACTTCTAAGGCCTTGTTTGTATTCAGAACTCACCTAAATTCATTTCATCTTATTATTTCAATTTTTTCAAATTCATATACAAAATATAATAAACAATTCAATTTTTTCAAATCCTAAAACAATAATAATATTAAAAATAATATCCTAATAATATTTTATTCAACTAATCTAAAACCATCTCAATTCGATTATTTTTTAATATAAACTGGACTAATTGTATATACATAAATTAAACAATATTTTTACATATATATGTAATGAAAGTGGCTGACATGATATGACATAATAGGCTTATAAAAATAATCATTAATTAGCAATCACGAGAATGAGTCCACATGATGATTTTTTAGTAAATTACCCAATTACTCTAATTACTCCTGATCATAATCATCTGTTTTCTTTCTATAGTAAATTTACAATAAATTTATAAGCTTGCATTGATCCATTCTTCTAAAGTTGTAGACTGCTTATATTAATATATTGTTCCGTATCTAACTATTTAAATTATCGACTTGGCCTAGCTATATTGTGATAAATTATTTAGAGATAGATCATGGGCTGCTCATCTTAAAGAAGTGCTAGATCTGTTTAATTATCATTTTTTTTAAAATATTATCATTTTATTACTCTTTAATATAGTCTGAGATAATTAGAATTTTTTTTTTTTTTTATACTTAATTGTCAATCGTTTGGTGTCACATACATTATATCTTGAACGTACACTTTCACCTATAGCTGATTTGAAACACACACATATATTTTCATGGTTGCATAATCCATGGCTGCTGGGGGCCTGATTCATGATCATCACGATCTTGGGGATAATCAGATGCCGTACGTCAAGTTTATCTTCTTCTATTTTTTTTTCTTTTTGGTTGTTTTGGGGGACATGCATGCGTCATCTCTGAAGTCTAAACTTAATCACAACATTTATGACAAAATAAAAAGTTCCCAAAATTGACTATTTATGAATAGGAAATAGAATATTTTCATAAGAAATAATTAATATTAAATTAACATATTTTTTTATAAAAAATTTGTTTCTTAATTGAGCAACACATGGCTCCACAAAATTTTTAGATTTAATAATAGAGTTAATAATATTGTAATAAAAAGATACATACACTATATATTTATATAATATGAACCACATTTTTATTGTTAAAAAACACATGTACTGTTTTTGCTTTTCGATTTTCGATCCTCACAATAATTAATAATTTCATTGTTCTACCTCTATTCCTACCTTTTATCACTCTATATATATTCCCAATATATATCTTTTTTGGAAGGACAATATATATCTTAAAAGCTGTTGAAAGATAAACTATTTGTAAATTATTATAATGCTTTCCTATTATAAGGAATATGAAAAGACAAATCTACATAAATCTATTTTCCTATTATAACGTATTTTCAAATTGGAAATTGAATCCATGATTTATTATTATAATAAATCTATTTTATTAGCATATTTAAAGATATTAATAGTGGAATAGAAATCAATAGAAACCATAAAAGTAGTCACAAACAGAATGAGAAAATACAATTGTATCCATGTGTTCTGTAATTATTACAAAGTGAGGGAAAGTTAATGAAAACCAGAATATTCCGTTAAAACAAGAAATTTCTATTAAAACAAGAAAATTCTGTTTCATAGGCTTTTTATATATATAGAGATATATACGTGTGACAGAAAATCAAAGGAATTAGACATTTTTCATTTTTTACAAATTAGAGAATTTATGGAGGTCACAATCTCTATGTAGCATGGATTGTGAGCGAATCCCAACAACTTAATTCTAATTCCAAAATGGATTTATTCGATTTGAAATTCAAACATAATACACATAGTTTAAACATAATACACATAATACAGACTGAAATGGAACAACAGCAGATCATACCTGACTTTATTCTTTTTTTGAAAAAAAGGACACTTCTACATGAGACTTTGAATATTACTCCAAATTCTATCGAAAAACCAATACTAAGCTAAATGATGTGCAACCACAGGGTTCATTCATCGATATCAACTCCACCAGATAAACCTGCATCAACCATTTCAATTGGTGTTTTGTTTTTGTCGAAATGGTTATAGTTGAGGCGGAGGTGATCCATACCAATTGATGTAATTCGTAGATTTCGGCCTGGCTGCCATATATATAGGATAAGATAATTGTGAACCCGGTGTAAAAGAATATCTTGAGTAATCCGTTGTAGGTCAACCTAGCGAGAAAACGGCGAATTCGAACTTTGGCGTTGTGTATTCGACAAAGACGATTGATTTTTTCGATTTGCTTGATCATGTAGCAGTCATCCTCATGAATATCAAACACCAGCTCTTTAGTGAGGCTATTGAAAAGGTGGACCACCTCCTCGTCTCCACCCTTTGCCTGTTTGATAATCCTGGCAGCACAAAGAATCCTGACATCCTCGACCGTATCCACTATATATGCTGTCCAAGAACACTGTAAGACAGCAAAAATATGGAGCTGCATCACGACTGTTTTGTTCATAAACTATCAAATTCCTCAACAAAGGGCCAGTGCTATCATCGATTGTAATGGTCGGAATCTTTAATGTCTTGCCTTAAACTCTATATCAAGAATGCTACCAGAATTTATTTCGAACTTAACACCAGCATAACGAAGTGTTTTGGCATTGTGAAGGTTCTGTAAACCACTATAAATATTTTGGGTGGTGATCATTTGTATTTATAATAGTGTTTTCATATACACGTTGACAAGTCTTAATCAATTACAAATTTCTTATTTACATCCGTTTCCTATACGTAAGAGATCTTGCTTTCCGTCTTTATCTTGGATTGAGTCTTGATCTGGATCTTGATCTTGATCTGTAACTATAATACCCCCCCGCAAGCCTAGCGTTTGAGAGTCCCGGACGCGAAGCTTGGAATGAAAGAATATGAATGCAAGACGACCAAGGCTCTTGGTAAATATGTCAGCAAGCTGGAGATTGGTAGGGACATATTGAAGTCGAAGTTGTCTGGAAGCCACCAATTCACGCATAAAATGATAATCGAGCTCAATATGCTTCGAGCGACTGTGAGAGACTGGATTTGCAGCAAGAAAGATGGAGCTTTGATTATCACAAAATAGAATCGGAGAAGAGGAAGATATCACCTTGAGATCACGAAGAAGATGACCAAGCCACTTGACTTCGGCAGCGGTGCTGGCGAGCGCTCGATATTCTGATTCACAACTTGAACGAGACACCGTCGGTTGTTTCTTGGAACGCCAAGAGACAAGGTTATCACCAAGGTAACTGGAAAACCGGCCCAATCAGCATCCGAGTAAGCGAGAATATCGCGAGAAGAAGATGGGGTGAAAGAAAGACCATACCGCAAGGTTCCTTTAATGTAGCATAGTATCTGTTTAACAGCTTGGAAGTGGCAAAGTGAAGGCTTGTGCATGTATTGACTCACGGCAGAGACAACATGAGTAAGGTTTGGCCGGGTGATAGTGAGATATTGAAGAGCACCAACAAGTGACCGGTAGAGTGAAGGATCATCAAAATCAGGACCATCAATGGATAGGTGATGTGCAACGACCATGGGAGTGCTCACGGGCTTACTATCAACCAGTTTGGCACGCTGCAATATTTCATGTGCGTATTTAGCCTGACTGAGAAAGAGACCAGAGGAAGTCCGATATGCTTCGAGACCCAAAAAATAATTTAATGAGCCCATGTCCTTGGTGGCAAATTCTTTGGATTGTTTGCTAATAAAAGCATTAAGAAGAACTGAATTGTTGCTGGTCACGACAATATCATCAACGTACAATAAGAGATAGATTAAATCAGCACCTTTGGACAGAACAAACAAGGATGAGTCAGCCCGACTGCAAGAAAACCCAATAGCAAGAAGAAAAGCACTGACCCTATGAAACCAGGCCCGTGGAGCTTGTTTGAGCCCGTATAAAGCTCGACGTAACCTGCAGACATGAGAGGGATATTTTGGATCAACATATCCTGGAGGTTGCTCCATATAAACTTTCTCCAGAAGAATGCAATTTAGAAAAGCATTTTTTCACATCAAGTTGGCGAAGGGACCAGTGATTAGAAACCGCCAAGGAAAGAACAACTCTAACAGTGGAGGCTTTGACAATTGGATTGAAAGTATCATTGAAATCAAGTCCTGGTTGCTGGGTGTAGCCTTTAGCAACAAGACGGGCCTTGAGACGATCAACGGAACCATTTGCGAGATACTTGATGCGAAAGACCCATTTGGAGCCCATAATATTTGTATGTGGCGGTCGGGGCACTAAATCCCAAGTGTGATTGTGATGCAAAGCTTGAACCTCATCATCCATGGCAGCAATCCATTCGGGGTGCTTGGCAGCAGTCTTGAATCCTTTGGGCTTGCGCATGGTGAGTAAAGATTTAATGAGATTGGAATTTGGAGCAATGCATGTATGAAGGGCCCGAGTAGAAGGCTTGAAAATCCCAGATTTGGCCCGTGTTTGCATCGGGTGAGTGCCAAGGATTGGTGCTGGTCCTGGAGCGGTAGCTGGACCCGGAGCTGAAGCTAAAGCTGGAGCAGGTGGTGCCAAGGGAGATCCCGACCCATCCACAGTAGGTACATGCAAAACTGAAGTTGGCATAGAACTACAAAGGGGATCAGTTAAACACGAGCCATACAAATCCGGAATAGGAATGGGCTGAGAAGGAAAAAAGGCCTTTGATGTGACTGTGTTTGGGGAGTGGGTTGCAGTGGGCTCTAGAAAAGTAGAAATTGAGGTAGTATTTAAAGGCCCAGATTGAGTGTTATTTTTGTACGGGTAGCCATGGTCGTCAAAGACGGCGTGTCGGGAAATAAAAACTTGATTAGTGAGACGATCAAGACAGCGAAATCCATGATGAGACATACTATAGCCAAGAAAAACACAAGAACGACTACGGGGAGGTAATTTGTGAGGAGCATAATCATATAAGTAGGGAAAAACAAGACAACCAAATGGATGAAAATTAGAGTAAGAAGGAGGCTTACCAAATAAAACTTCAAAGGGCGAGCGACTATCAAGAAGAGGCGTTGGCAAGCGGTTAATAATGAAAGTGGTTGTGCTAAACGCGTCAACCCAAAATTTAAGAGGGACATGAGAGTGAAAAAGCATAGTAAGACTGTTTCAGTTATATGTCTGTGTTTACGCTCGACACGACCATTTTGAGATGGAGTGTATGGACATGACATTTGATGACGAATACCCGAGGAAATTAAGTGATTTTGAAATTGATGATTAGTGAATTCAGTTCCTCCATCACTTTGGAAATTTTTTATTTTAGTAGAAAATTGATTTTCAACAAATATATGAAATTGTAGAAAAATACGAAAGAAATCAGATTTATGTTTTAGAGGATAGAACCAAGTAAACCGGGAGTAATCGTCAATAAAGATAACATAATATCGAAATCCAAGGTTTGAAAGGATAGGTGACGGTCCCCACAAATCGCAATGAATAAGATCCAAGACATGAGAAGCATGGTTTGTATTCAGAGAAAAAGGAAGTCTTTTACTTTTAGCAAGTTGACAACTAGAGCACACAGTAGGATTTGGGAGTAAAGAGGTAACACATAGATGACGATTTTTATTCAAAAGAGAAATAATGTTATAAGAAACATGGCCCAAACGGGCATGCCATTCATCAAAGGATGCTCGTGGACACTTATTAGGAAAAGCGGAAAAGAAAGATTGATGACCAAGTTCAAGCACATAAAGTCCATTTTCACGTCGACTGGTTGCCACCACTCTTCTTGTGTCGCGAGTCTGCACAGTGAATCGATCATTAGTAAAGGTAATAGAGAAGGGAAAATCAGAGGTGAGTTTACTAATGGATATAAGATTTTTAGTGAGACCAGGCACAACTAAGACATCGTTTAAAAGAAGAGAAGGAGTCGGAGAGAAGGTACCGGTGTGAGAAATTGGAAGAGAGGCACCATTACCAAATACAACACAATCCTTACCAAAATACTTGTTGGCCTTGTCTAACTGAGCGGCATCATGAGTCATGTGAGCAGTGGCCCCAGTGTCTGTGTACCAATCAAGATCTTGGCCAGAATCTTGGCCATCATTAAGAGAACAAGAAGTGAATGCTTCGACCAAGTTGGCAGCACTAGGAGGCCGAGTATAACGCTCTTGGCATGTTGAGGCGTAATGACCTTCACCACGGCATATTTGAGAGCGAATGGGGAGATATCTGTTATTGTTATTTCAGCCACCATGTACACGTCCTCCACGAGAGGAACGACCCTCTCCACAACCACCCGCATGTGAACCGGGTTTGAAGCTGCGAGATGCAGTAAAGGCAGCGGTAGTGGAGCCCAGAGGAGAGGTTGACTCCAACGAACGAATGAAGATTTCATAACTTTCGGCTTTGGGCACAACGTCATCAAAGATAGGGAGAGGAGATAGAGATAATTGTGTGGTGAAAAAAATAGAGAAGGAGGATCCAAGACCACGTAAATACCAGTGGAGTTTGTCAAGATCATCAACAGGACGTCCCATTGCCGCAAGTTGATCACAGATTGTTTTGAAATCCCGGGAGAACTTAGGAACGCTTTTATCGTTCTTTTTCATGGTCTGAAGATCATCTTTTAGTCGAAGCTCTTGAGACTTCGATTGATGGCTGAAGGTATTTTCCAGTTGAGACCAAACGGCCCGAGACGTAGGTAAGCCAACGACAACGGACATGGCTTCCTCTGTTAAGGTGGAGAGTAACAAACTAAGCACAAGCTGATCTATTTGTTTCCATTAAGCCAACTTGGGATTTGCAGAAACAGAGTCACCGAGAACGATGGTGGCAGCGGACTCGGCAAGGGAACCATCAATATAGCCGAGAAGATTCTAGCATTGCAGCAACGGCAAGACTTGACTGCGCCAAAGAAGATAGTTTGAAGAGAATAACTTGATGGTGAGAAGGTGGACTATGGTGGTGAAGGGCAGAGTGGGGTTGACTGAGGCCATGGGATCGACGAGGAAGTTAATCTGAAAGAAAGCTCTGTGATACCATGTGTAGGTTCTGCAAACCACCGTAAATATTTTGGGTGGTGATCATTTGTATTTATAATAGTGTTTTCATATACACATTGACAAGTCTTAATCAATTACAAATTTCTTATTTACATCCGTTTCCTATACGTAAGAGATCTTGCTTTTCGTCTTTATCTTGGACTGAGTCTTGATCTGGATCTTGATCTTGATCTGTAACCGTAATAGGCATTATGCACCTGCAACCTTTCCCAGGAAGCATAAGATCACGTGTTTCTTTCTTTTCGTTCTACTGCTGCGAGTATACATTATCCCCTAAAGTATCTCCTGAAGTTAAGGCAAAGTGAAACAAATC
>QEOY01005541.1:14116-28771 GCA_003123805.1 Juglans sigillata | reverse complement strand
GTTCCATACAACTCCTTATAAAATAGTAGACTTCACCTTAAAATAATATAAAAAAAATATTTTTTTACTACTGAGACTCACTTTTTTATAAAAAATTTATATAAAATTTATATCTAATATTACTCTTTATTTAAAATTTATCTATTTAAAAATTGTATTTAACGTTATTCCAGCATTACTGCTTGATGTATACGTGAAGCTACGCTAAACTTCTATCAAGAAAGAGCCAGAAAGAGAATAAATTGCGAGGCAAGTCACATCAAGTCAATCTACCAAGTCAATTTCCTATTTTGTTCTGTTCTTGCGCGGGATAATTATTCCCACGTCAAGTAGTCGTAATCAATTTATTTTCCACACGAGTCTACATCATGATTGAGAGCCTCGTGCCCCTTATGCACGAAATGTTTTGGACGGATCATTGGTAATAAATTACCACTTATCTAAAATCAATGTGTATTATGTGAAAGGTATCTTGTTTTTAGAGAAGCTTAAATGATACTCAGTTTTATTACTAAACTACTGGAGAAATACCTTCAGTTAGTATACAACTGTTAGAAATATTATATCAAAGTACAGCAGAAGCCATATTATCTCGTTAGAAATATCTTGGATCTAGTACAGTTGTTTAATAGATTTTTCGTCATCGTTGTTTATTCAAAATCTTTACATCGATAGTGGAGTGTGCAACGTAATAATACCAGAACAACACTCACAAATTCTATAACTTAGATTCCAGCACTAGGTGGGTTTTGATTGTAGTATTGTGGTTGAAAGTAGGGGGCTCAGTGGAGATCTATCTTTGATCTTATGGAACAGTAGTGATGATTTTATTCTTGAATCCTACTCACAGCACCACATTTCTATGTTTCTATAAAAAAGGATGAGAATAATCAAAAAGTGTTATTAATTGGTTTTTATGGTTCCCCTTTAAAAGCTCGAAGGGGGGACAATTGGCATCTTCTGAGACTTCTTAAACCAAAGGATGCAAGGCCTTGGTGTCGTTATGTGGCTTCACACCAATGGTGAGCGATGTTTTACCTTCTGCAGATCTGCAGTGTAGCATGTAGCAAAACTTGCCGTAGTCTCGTGTACAGATCCTTTCAGTCCATGTCTGCGGTATTGCTTGGAGGTGCACGGTTGCAACACCCTTGGATACAAGTCATGTGGGTGCAACCAACCCTCTTATGCGTGCAGCACCAAGGTGTATAACACCATCAAGTGCGTGAAGCACCATGGTGGTCGCTATGCCGCATGTGGTAGTCGCACCAAGGTCATCCACTGCGCTTTGCATGGATGGTTTGCTACAACCGCTTCCACTTCTCAAGAAGAAAATGTTACAAACAGAGAAATAAAATTTTCTCGTCATGGATAAAAGAAATTCCAATCAAGAAAATCATAACAAGCACATCAAAAATAAATTGGGAACAACTGATCAGCTGCTTTGATACCAATGTTAGAAATATTAGATCAAAGTACAACAAAAGCGATATTACCTCTTCAAAAATATATATTTTGGATCAACTGCAGTTGTTCCTCGAATTTTCCATTGTCGTCGTTCATTCAAATTCTTTACGTCAATGGTGGAGTGTGTTACGTGGTAATACCAGAACAATTCTCATAAATTCTACAGCCTAGATGTCGGGACTAGAGAGAATTCTTTTGAGAGAGAGATCATTTTCTATTTTGTTCTACACACCCACATCTCATCCAAAGGGGGAGTGGTTATGTAAATAATCTCTCTAAGTGTAACCCCCCAGCTGGCCATTAGGGGCTAGCCTTCACAGCCATCAAGGCTCATGAAGTGGCTCTTAAACCACTTCAAAACCTCCAAGAGAAGGGGAATGAGTGTCCACAATGGGTGCCCTTTCCTTACAACAACAAAAATTTTGAATTACAAAAGATCTAAAAATTAAACTTTTAAAAAAGTACTAGTAATTTAGCAGACATCATTCTCTGCATAAGACAGGTACTTTGTCGGTGTTTATACAGTTTATTTATGGTGCCAAATGCACAATTATTTTATGCATTTGGCACACAAGCCTTTAAAATGAATATTATCAGTATATACAAGATGTTTGACCTGAGAATTTGGGTTTTGAGAACTTTTGGTTGAAATTGACTTGAACTTTATAATTCTTTTTGTTATTTGTTTTGCTTGCTGTTTTTATGCTATATCTACCCAAAAATCATGCATTTTTCCAATTTTTAGTTTGAAATGTTTGAGTTTGTCATTTGTATTTATTTGTTTGCTTTTTTGGGTCGATGAGTTTGTGCTTTTTTATTTATTTATTTTGTTAGTTTGTCATTTATATTTATTTGTTTGTTGTTTCCTGTTTTAAGTTTGATGTGAGAAACAAAGTAAATTTATGAGTCTATGTTGAAGTTGCAGTGATGATTGTGAGCACCAAATGTTATGTTGTCATGTGTTGGTATAGCTGAAGTTGAAGTTGGTGTCACAAAATTCTGCAAATGAAATTCAGTTTGTTCTTGCATGCATAGCTAAAGTTGGTTGTACAAATTGGCCAAAAGTAGGGGATCATCATCCTACCAAGGGTTCACACAAACTAGTCATACGAAGTGAATATATGACCATGAGTGATGAAGTCTAGGGAATAAGGTTATTGATACTATTTGAGAGTAGTTGAATGATTTGTTGCATGCTGTAAATTATTACCTAATGGTTTTGCTATTCTATTTTTATTGAACTAATTTTATTGAACTAAAATCCATTTAGTACTTTCTGTAGAACTTAAATTTCATGGGCATGATGAAATGAGGAATGTATATTCTTTGGATCTTCTTTAAACAGATCCCAAGATTTAATCTGGATTAATTTAACTTACAAAGTTAGTTCATTAAAATTCTCTCTTATGTTTTTTAGATTATACCACATATCAAGATCTCATTGACTAGAGTTTTTATGAAATATTGAGGAGTTGATAATACAAGTGCCCAAGAGCCAAATGATTTATCTTACTAAGATTATTGCATTATGCTTTCATGATTATTATTTGGTTTAGTATTTGGTAGCGTAGACTTGATTTGATGTTATGGATCTATAGAGATTCTTGTTACATCTCTATAGTTTCTGGACTTATTTGTTTATGATGACATTTTTTTATAAGTAAGAATAAAACTCTATTGATAGAAAAAGATGTAGCCGAAGTACCTCATGACACTTTACTTGATACTCATTGGTGTAACCAATCAATATGAGCTTGTGGTTATGAAATCAAACTTAAAATTCATCTCTTTTGCAGGATGAATTTTGTTGACAATCACTTTCCAAATTAATTTAGAGTTGAATAGACTGTCATCAATCAAAAACCAGTCATATATGAAGACGTGTCTTTGGAGAGAGGGGCTATCTTCTTCTCAGATAATTTTTCCTTGTACTGCTCAAGAAAAAAAAATGCCGTTTACTTCCATGAAAATGGAGACTAATTAAAACTGTATTTGGAGCAATACTGTTCCTTGCAGTTTTTGGCAGGTTCTTTCCTCTGTGTTTTTATTTGTTTCTGATGATCTCACGATCTACAACTCGAGCTGCATGTTTGTTCTTTCCCAATTATCATCCAATTAATCATGTTGCTGCATGTTTGTTCCAATATATGATCACTTGTTGCGTACGTCCAATTAATCATGTGTTGCTGCTATAATTAATGGAGTTATGTTGTTGTCTTAGTACTGTGTTATCATGATTTGGTTTTATGGATTAATGTACATGCATGGTCTGTTTGATAATTTGCTATATATGTTTTGTTCGATGTACGTACAGGCTGCTCGTTGTTAGTACTCTTTGCATTAGTCTCTATATCATATGTTAATTATTTTTGTCTAGGCTCTCTGGTTAGAGATCTTAGATTCTTAAGAGAGCTCGATGCCTTTATCTGGGCCGGCTTTCAAGTTCCAATGGCATATATATAAGGAATATTCAAGCTGCTTGTATGCAGGACACATGTATTTCTTGCATTTTTACGTTGGGTGAGGGTTGAAGTAACCCAGCTGGGCAGACATTCTCATTTTTCTTAACTTGACAAGTTTGACATTCTTTCATCAATTTTCTGATGTCTTGCCTCATACCTGGCCAATGGAAATCCAACTTTGCTTTTTGAAGGGTCTTATGATACCCTACATGACCACCCTCTGGACTATGATGAATGTGTTGTAGCACCCTTCTGGAGAAGCAGGCCTTGCTGTAAAGAAAATCCCTTGGAAACTTGTTTGCCCTTCTACAAAGCTTTGACCAAGTTACTAAGCTCAACAAAAGAGTATAGTTTTGTTTCAAATCTTCTAACCACAGAGGAGTAGGAAATGAAATTAAAGCCAATGTAACTGACTCCTCTTCCATTTTTCTTGAAAGTGCATCAACCACTTTATTCTCCTTGCATTTATTGTATTCCACTCGAAAATCATAGCCCATAAACTTTGAGATCCACTTATGTTGAGCCATAGTAGCCACCTTTTGTTCTCATAAGACTTTCAAAGCTTGTTTTCTGCCATTCCATTAATGGCTTGCTGATGATGCTCCAACTGTTTCTGAACTGCTTCTTGCTATCTTTGGGACCCATCTTGTTGACCCTCCAAGGCTGCACGCATAACCTCTGCCGTCAAAGTTCCCCAAGATCGACTACTACTAATACCACTTGTAACGTTCTTGATTAATCAAGATCACTACTTCCTTTCCTTTCCACTCACATAACTCTGAACTCACTCAAACAAGCAAGAACTGAATGAAGATAAGAATCACACACAAAATGATCATCAAATGCCAGATTCCATGATGAATCTTGACAAGGAATTTTCAAGGAATTCCCAACCTCCCAATTTCATAACTATATTCATCAAGATGATTTACATGCAAGTATCATCTGCTTTTACACTTGCAGAATGGTGAAGAAGACTAAAGCGCTACACATACAATAGTAAAAAGCAATCCAAATTCTTAACAGCAAAACTCACCATTTCAATAAATGGTTTCTACCCACTACAGATACACAAAAACGCACCGTATCACTAACTCAACTATCTATTTACAAAAACTCCATGTATTGCTAACTACCTCCTTTCCCTTTTGTTATTTCTGTTATTCTTGTCATTCCCTTCTTCATTTCCCTTCTTCACTTCTCTTCCCTTCATAGCCTTGCCCCCAAACACCCGTGACACAGCCTCAGTCTCTACATTGCAACTCAGTCTCTCATTCTCACTGAGTTCACTCTGTCTCCCAAGTCCCAACTCTGTGGCTCTCTCATTCTCTCAGACTCAAGTGCATCTTCACTTTCTCAAGTAAGGATTATTTGAAGGTTAGGTTGGGTTTGGGTTTCAGCATAATAAAAAATCCAAATACACACTATATGTTTGTAGATCTACAATTTACAAATGTCTTTTTCTCTCTAAATATTTAATTTTTTTCTAGTATTTTATTCTCGTCCCTATCTTCCTCAACATGCACAAACTCTGAAGCTGTTTTGTGATATCATATCATATACTGTGGTTCTTCTGATTGAATCATCTGAAGCTGGGATTTCTAATCTGGGTTTTGTATCATTTGCATTATTTTTGGCCCATTGGTTCCAAATGATTATTTTGCTCATATTATGCAATAAAATTTATTTTTTAACTTATTTTGAAAATCTCGTGTTGGATCAATTTCATATACTACTATGTCTTGGGATAATTCTTGCATCCTGATAGTGTTTTTTTTGGAACGACAAGCAACTCTAACATCACATTTTTTATTTTCTTCTTGCCATGCTCTGTTTTCTTAGTTGTGAGAAAGTATTGCCAATGCTTCAGATACACTATTTTTTCCACAAGTTCTGTTAGAGTGTTTTGAGGTGTTTTAGATGGGTAATCTCTAGAGTTGAGAATGATAAGAAACAGTAGGAGGTGACTTGGTTTTGCTTTACTATTTCCGCTCATATTCATTGGATATGCATGGCTTTGTTCAACCTTGAAAATAACTAAGAGAGAAACTTAAATGGATTGTCTCATATCCATTTATTTGGACTTGTTTTTTTTATGGGCTTCTTTGACTCTGTTTCTCTTTCCTAATTGTGTTTGTAAGATATTGAACATTTTTTTTCTTCATATTTTTCTCTAGTACAAGTAGAAAGAAGGAATGGAGAGAGAGGGGAAAAAAGATGTATTGAAGAATAGACCAGGATAAAGTGTGTAGCTAGGGGCGTTGTTATATATTAATGTATGGATGCAAATGATTCAAGACGGAGTCTTTAATCAAGAAACATAAATATAAGTTTCTGCTCATAAAGCATATATGTATATACACATGTGATGTCAGAGTATTCTAATTTCTTATCAATCAGGTACAACTTCTGAGTTCTGACACTTTTGGAGTCTTCTTGATTGTTATTTTCTGAGCAATTTTCCCTTAGCCTGATTCTTTCAATCCAATCCATCCTCCTTTGTCAAGCCTATCACTCATTTCTTAAATCTTTTCATTGTTTTTGTCAAACAGATCAATTAATTGGTGACAAAATAACAAGGCCTTGATTTTTAAACGTCACTCAGATCAATTAAATCTTTAGATTCATTTTGTAGCTCATTGTCCCCAACAACAATTGAAGCTCTTATCTACACAAAAAACTAGTTAATGGCTCCCTCAATTAATTATGACTCCCAAGATCTAATGAAAGATTCTAAAAGCTACAAGTTAGTAACTAATAAGTTTAATTAATTATATATTTTCTTATAGTCATTTCAATTAATTATCTGTTTAACATAATTTTTCATGTAGAGATAACTTTAAAGAATATTTTGAATGAGGCCAATTGAAGATTACAACAAGGCCACTGCTACAAGGGCGTAGTATCGATATGGTGAATTATTCCTCATGAAAAATTATTTTTCTTTCTTTTAGGGAAAGGGTGATTATGCTTTTGTGGTTCAATGACGTTCTTTTGGAATTTCATCCATTTTGTGCATGAATTTGTTGTATGGATATGGTACGAATGCCGGTGACGCATTTGAAAACATGACTCACTTGAGTTCCAATAGTTCAGATGTGACATTAAAAATATTGAATGTTGTTCTCTACGGTACCTTTTGTTCATGTCTGGCTAAAGATTTTAATTCCAAATTAGCACATCGTCCATCATTGTTCTTCTTTCTTTCTTTTCTCTGGAAAAGGAGAAAGAGGATAGTCAAAAGTTGGTATTCTTTTAATCTATCGAATGTAATCATCTATATCTCATTTCAAATTAATAATATCAATATCTCATCTTCTCATAAATGATGAACAAAACAGAAATATTACTTCTAAAAGCAATTCAGCCTATAACTATTCCCAAAAGTCGTGTAATTGATAAGAAAATTAGGGTCTAACAACGAGAAGAAATACAAAGCCATCCGGTTTGAAAATACAATGAACCGTAAGACATTCGTTATAATGTAAATTTTAACTACATTGAAATTCATAAACAAATAGATTTTACAAATTAGTGCACGATCACAACCTCCTGTACAAAATCACAAAAGAGCATTAGAACAGACCATTTCAATTTTTTTTTATATAGAATGGCAATCAAAATTTTCTAGTATATATATAGATGAAAGGATTAAGAGAAGAAGAAGCAGGGGAGAGAGAGAGGGAAAAAAAAGGGCTCGGAATACCCGTTCCTCCTAAAATCGGCGAATCGAGTAATCAGCCAATCAGAAATGCCTCTTTATTGGGTCAGGTCGAAAGTCTTGTTATCGGGCCGGGTGAATAGTCCTACTAGAGGTCAGGAGCTTCCATTCAGGGCAGGTTGTATTTGCTTGTCGTTTAGAACCATATCATTATATATATAGGCTTAGTGGAACCAATTTTATTTAATTTCTATATATCATGTATATACTATGTTATGGTCCCTTTAAAATCAAAATTTTTTGCCACCAACATGAGTTCTTTCAATTTGATGGGTAAATTCTAAAAAAAGGGTAAAACTAAAATTAGATTTATTAGAATAACAAAGTTATTAATTTGGACTCCAAAGTTCTTGGTTATATAATATTTATAAGCTTCTTAATATGGAACCCAAACTTTAATAAACACTAGAAGAATCATTTAAGGTTGATATCTTGTATAAAAAATAATTAAGAAATTTTATCCTTTAGATTTTATTAACTAAGAAAAAACTTTATTTGAGATCTCAATTATATCATTAACTATGTACTTAATATGGCACCAAAATATCCAGATTTTATATGAAACATGTAAACTAGCTAGCTTACGCACTAGAATGAAATATGAGTTTATATTGAAATCATATGTTAGTTTTATTGAAGATATTTATAAAGAGATTTGGGAGAGGGTGACTACGAGTTCGAGTTGCACTCAGCCATAATCATTTAAGAAAAAAGTTTGAATTTAAAAACACGATCTAGTAGTTCATTCAATGTAAGATTGACAATGACTGAGATTGCATATAGGTCTTCAATCAGTGATGGTTTTAAATTGAAATAAATTTCTAATGACCGATCTTTATATTTTAAAAAGAGTCTAATTCGTTCAATAAATAATAAATGAGATTTAACTTAGTTATTGAACCTAATTAAAATTCATAATCAACTTTAATAATTTATCGCTCATAGGGCTTATTCAATTGGGTTAATTTGAGTTGGGTCGTTACAATTGGGTTCATTAATTAAATGTATGTACGCGGTTTCCTTAAATGCATGCCTATAGAGCCAAGGATGCAGGTTCTTTGATCCGTTTTTTCAAACTCCTCGTTTTGTTTGTAGTATGAACAATATGAGTCCAGCTCCAGCTCGGTGGTCATTAGAATTAATGGAACTTAATTAATTCAAAGATGTTCTATATACTTGATATATGGATCTGAGGAATTGATATATACTCGCCATGTCGACATCTAGATCTATATATAATAATGACTTATACTCTAAATTAAAGCACTAATTAATCAATATAACATGAGTTATAATTGCTTAAAATTATTATAAAATCACCAGCACGAGATCTAATTCTTTATAACCACCCTCTTATTTTAGTGTATAGGTGGAACCCAGTTACATGTTTACTGAAGTTGAATAGGTGGAACTTGATCAGTTCCTTTTGTAATTGCCGAGAATGTTATATCCTGTCGTTTTTTCTATTTTGTTTAAACGATTTACTCTTTAAACATATACCCAGCCAGTTAGAGTGACACATACAAAGAACATAAAATATTGTATTAATCTTGCAATAATACAGTAAACATAGTCTACCGTAGCCATTGTGTTTAAGTGACTCCTTTAACATCACCCCTCGTGGAAACCATCACCATGTTAGAGGGTGTCATTCCAAGAGGTACACCACCAAACCCCTTAGAATAACACTTGGATTCCCTTTTGAAGCTCCATAAATAAACCTTCTCCAAAGGAAATGATCTCCAAAGGACCCGTTTGGATATTTGCAGTATCTCATAATTCTATAAATAGTAATAAATTGGTTGAGTTAAGATGTTTGTGTAGGTCTTGTAAAAGTGGGTGCTAATAGCTACATTATTTAAGTGTCAAACATAGTTATAAAACACTCATTAGCTATTTTGTTTAAACGATTTACTCTTTTAAACGTTTTTTCTATTTCATTTAAAGAATATTTTCTCGCTAGGCAATCTTAACACCAACTTGAAGAATTAGTAGTTCATATACAATAAAATTAAGTGACTTCCTCCATCAAGGGAGGAGATCATTTCTTCAAACTTAGAGCTTTTACTTTTGAGTTCTTTTATAAATTGCATGTGATCAAATGCAGCCATTGCAACGGATGATCTACGTACCCATATATATATACACATTCATTTCATATATATGGATTTCATTATTTGAAGTACATACATATTCTAATATATATTATGTGTGACAGAAAATCAAAGGAATTATAAATTTTTCATTTTGTACAAATAAGAAGATTTATGGAGGTCACAATCTCTATGTAGCATGGATTGTGAGCGAATCCCATCAACTTAATTCTAATTCCAAGATGGATTTATTCGATTTGAAATTCAAACATAATACACATAGTTTAAACATAAGACAAACTACAATGGAACAACAGTAGATCATACCTTACTTGATTTAAAAAAAAAAAAAAGACACTTCTACATGAGACTTTGAATATTACTCCAAATTCTATCGAAAAAACCAATACTAAGCTAAATGATGTGCAACCACAAGGTTCATTCATCAATATCAACTCCACCAGATAAACCTGCATCAACCATACCGAGAGCTGCCATTCGTCTAATTATTAGTCGTGATATAGAATAAGATAATTGTGACCGCCACGGTGTAAAATAATGTTTTGAGTACTCCATTGTAGCTCAGCCTAGCGAGAAGACGGCGAATACGGACTCTGGTGTCGTGTACTAGACAAAGACGATTGGTTTTTTCAATTTGCTTGATCATATAGCAGTCATCCTCATCAATATCAAACACCAACTCTTTAGTGAGGCTGTTGAAAAGATGGACCACCTCCTGGTCTCCACCCTTTGCCTGTTTGATAATCCTGGCAGCACGAAGAATCCTAACATCCTCGACCGTATCCACTATGCTGTCCAAGAACACTGCAAGACAGCAAAAATATGGAGCTGCATCGCGACTGTTTTGTTCATAGGCTATCAAATTCCTCAACAAAGGGCCAGTGCTATCATCGATGGTAATGGTCGGAATCTTTAACGTCTTGCCTTTAAGCTTTATATCGAGAATGCTACAAGAATTTGTTTCGAACTTAACACCAGCATAACAAAGTGTTTTGGCATTATGCACCCAACCTTTCCCAGGAAGCATAAGATCACGTGTTTCTTTCTTTTCGCTCTTTACAGGCTGCTCCGAGTATACATTATCCCCTGAAGTTAAGGCAGAGTGAAACAAATCTAATAGATGTATATAGTTGCCATTAGCTTCCATGTTCAACAAACGTGTTGCAAATTTGTGCCTTCCAGGTCTCAAGGGTTCAATATATCGGAGTACAAGCGTAATGAGACTTGCCTCCCCCTTGAAGGTAGTAAGCTCAAAAATCTTCTGCAGCACAAACATAGGGAGTTGGTTCTCAAGCAAAAGTAAATCACGAGAGATACTTGTCCGTGTCCAACGTGTTTTGAAAAGGGGCTCCCCCTCACGATTTTTCTACAAGAAGTAAAGAAGTATAATTGTGATCAATTTTCCATCATGTGATCATAATTGCGTAAGGAGAATTAGAGCGAAAAATCAACTTAATTAGAACATATAACTAATTAATACCTCGTAGAAACGCAGGAGTTCTACAATGAAGCAACCGTCAAGAAGCATCATCTGCACAAAATCATCTGGTTCTACAGCCTGAAAGTCATCTCCATAGAATTCTCTGGTCCTTTCTTCCAATCCTCTCATGGCATTTTTAAGACATTCTTCAAGGTTAGGTTGCTCTGTTTGGTTTCGAATCAGGCGATTGAGAAACCGCCATTTTTGAGTTTGCATAGCTCGTAAACTTGGCTCATTATGATGAAATGGACCAATGGAGACAATCTTGGGGACGTAAGCCCCTTTGTCGACTTTGAACATAGGTGCAGGAACCTTTAATGTCGACCATCCTGATCCGTTGATGATAACAGGCGTTTGTCTCTCATTAACGTCGATTCTGATGGCATGCTCAGGAACAACTGTTCCTAATTGTACCACTTCAATTGAATTGTCATCTTCTTCTCCACCAGTGTCAAAATTAGCATTTACTTCTAATTCATGACCAATATAATTGCTAGAAGTTCTGTCGAGAAGTACATCTGAAGTACTACAATAATTTGATTGTTGATTGCTGGTTTCATGCTCAGGAACAACTGTTCCTAATTGTACCTCTTCAATTGAATTGTCATGATCTTCTTCTCCACCAGTGTCAAAATTAGCATTTACTTCTAATTCATGACCAATATAGTTGCTAGAAGTTGTGTCGAGAAGTACATTTGAAGTACTACAATAATTTGATTGTTGATTGCTGGTTTGAAATACCAAATCTCCCACATCTTCCATTTCTCTCAACAGCTAGCGCTTTCAGTTGTGCTTAATTTTTGCGAAAATGCTGAAACTTAGTTCGCAATATTTGTTCAATCTGTGCCATCAATAACGAACATGGATAATGGATCACATGTTTGCATGATAAGAACAATACATATCATGAAAAATACNAAAGCTCTGAAAATACAAAAGGTACGTACGTACGTACGCACAAGAACATGATATAATATACCAATATGCATGGATAAACAAATATATGTATACATGCATGGAAAAAGTCATATATATATAATTACTAAGCCGAGATGAAATGAAAGAATAATTCATGAGATTAGAGCAGCCTAGCTTACTGCTGAAACTTAAGCTAGATTAGAGAATCTTATCAAAAAAAAAAAAGATAGATCAGAGGATGTACCATGCATGCATGCATTCGCGGCCAAAGTAATTTTTTGGGATTGACCTGATCTGTGCTTGCATGCACTCCCTCTCTTCCCCCCTCTCGATCATCTTTTACTTTTTAGTACTTTACAAATTGCTTGTGATCACAATCCGTTGCGATCCATACAACATTCATTCCATATATGGATTTCATTATTTGAAGGAAGACATTTTTCGTTTTTTATAAATTAGAAAATTTCTGTAGGTCACAATATTCTATTATATATAACATGGATTGTGAGCGAATCCCAACAACTTCTAATTCCAAGATGGATTTATTCGATTTGAAACTCAAACATAATACACATAGTTTAACATAATACACTTAGTACACATACGCAATGGAACAACAACAGAGCATAAAATAAATTAAAAACAAACACTGCTACATGAGAATATGAGGACTCCCAATTTTATTGAAAAGCAAATACTAAGCTAAATGATGTGCAAACACAAGGCTCAATCATCGCTTCACCAGATAAACCTACATCAACCATTTGGTGAAGACGAAGGTGCAGGCGATTGCCAATTATTTGAGGAGGGGCCATTTGGATAATTATTATGCCCTCATTCCTGCATGATTACGATGATTGTGATCAAGATGGAAAAGCATGTTTGGAGTATTCCACTGAAATTCATCCTGGCAAGAAGACGGCGAATTTGAACTTTGATTTCGTGCACTCGACAAAGACGGTTGATCTTTCCGATTTGCTTGATCATGTAGAAATGCTCTTCATAAATATCAAACACTAGCTCTTTAGTGAGTCTGTTGAAAAGATTCGCCACCTCCTCGTCTCCACCCATTGCATGTTTGAAAATCCCGGCATCACGAAGAATCTTGACATCCTCGACTGTATCCACTATGCTATTCAAGAACAACGCCAGACATCAAAAATATGGAGCTGCATCGCAGTTGTTTTGTTCATAGGCTATCAAGTTCCTCAACACAGGGCTGGTGCTATCATCGATGACCATAGTTGGAATCTTTAACGTCTTGCCTTTAAGCTGTATGTTGAGAATGCTACCAGAATTTTTTTGGAACCTAATACCAGCATAACGAAGTGTTTTGGCATTATGCACCCAACCTTTCCCAGGAAGCCTAAGATGTGTTTTTTCCTTTTCACTCTTTGCAGGCTGCTGCGGGCATATATTATCCCCTGAAATTAAAGTAGAGTGAAACAAAGCTAATAGATGTATATACTCGCCATTGGCATGCCTGTTCAATGTCCATGTTTCAAATTTGTCCTTCCCAAGTCTCAAGGGTTCAAAAAACCTGAGAGCAAGCATATTTAGAGTTTCCTCCCCCGTCAAGGTAGTAAGTTCAAAAATCTTCTGCAGCACAAACATAGGGAGTTGGTTCTCAAGCAAAAGCAAATCACGAGAGATATTTGTCCTCATCCAACGTGTTTTGAAAAAGGGCTCCCCAACATATTTTTTCTGCAAGAAGTTATGAAATATAATTGTGATCAGTTTGCATGCCTTCATGTGATCATAATTGCTAAAGGAAAATTAGAGTGAAAAACAAACTTAATTAGAATGTATAACTAATTAATACCTCATATAAACGCAGGAGTTCTACAATGAAGCAACTGTCAAGGAGCATCATTTGCAAAAAATCATCAGGCTTTATAGCCTGAAAGTCTAATGCATAAAAATCTTTGGTCTTTTCCTCCAATTCTCTCATGGCATTTTTAAGACTTTCTTCAAGGATAGGCTGTCCCGTTCGATTTCAAATTAGGTGATTGAAAAATTGCCGTTTTTGAGTTTGCATGGCTCGTAGACTTGGGTCATTATGATGAAATGGACCAATGGAGACAATCATGGGGACATAAGCTCCTTTGTCGACTTTGAACATAGGTACAAGAACCTTCAATGTTGACCATCCTGATCCGCTATTGATAACATGATTTTGTCTCTCATTATCCAGGATTCGGATAGCATGCTCAGGAACATCTATTCTTGATTGACTCTCTTCATAATTTGGATTGTCATCTTCTTCTCCACCCATGCCAGGATTAGCAGCTGCTTCTTCAAGACCAATATTGCCGAAAGTTGGGTCCAAAACTACATTTAAAGTACTCCCATAATTTGATTGTTCGTTACTGGTTTCAAATTCCTCTCCCTCATCTTCCATTTCTTTCAATAACTAGCGCTTTTAGTTCTTCTTAATTATTACGAAAATGCTGAAACTTAGTTCGCAATAGTTTTTCGATCTGTACCATAAATAAC
>QEOY01005541.1:0-12289 GCA_003123805.1 Juglans sigillata | reverse complement strand
AAAAAAAAAAAAAAAAAAAGATAGATCAGAGGATGTACCATGCATGCATTCATTCGCGGCCAATGTAATTTGTTTGGATTGACCTCTGTGCTTGCATGCTCTCCCTCTCGATCATCTTATAAATCCAAAATTCCAGCAAGTGGAGGGAGCTCCCATTCAGGGCAGGTCGTATCTGCTCGTCATTTGATTAGAACCATACATAGGCTATCTTTTTTATTCATGAATTTTGACTCTTGACTAGCTAGCTGATCTCTATGCATGCTTACAAAATATGACCAAATTTACGTAGAAAAAGGGGCGAGAGACATCGCGTACATCCAAATTCATATTTTGTTTTTTGTTGGGAGCTTTGGTCCAACTTATTATATATGATTTCACACTTGGAATTTTGGTCTCTGCATGCGTGTGTTTTAATCTTTATTCTCTCTTTGTGTAATTAGGATTAACTATGATATATATACTGTAGTTTGAAAGAATTCCTTCCGGACCATCTTCGTCCTCCACCATCATTATTTGGAAAATATGTGGCATAAGTACTTAATTTCCAGTTGAGGAAATTAACTTTTTAAATATATAAATCTTAAAATTTGTTTAAAAATTAAAAAGAAACTTTTAAAATAAAAATACTGCCCCAATCAATTATATATCATTGTATTGGTTATATATATATAAAGATTAATCATGAATAAGATTTGACACCGGACCTAACAAAAATTATTCTAATGGCTAATTAATCAACATAAATTAGGGATTGAGATTGAGAAAATATGCAAAACAGAGAGAAACTCTGAAAATATTGACTAATAATAAAATTTGTAACTATTTTATGAAACACAAACCGGACGTAAATAGTTTCAAAATTCGAAATTATGATAATTTTTTCAAAAAGAAAAAATTCAAATTATTGCATGAGAATAAAATATGCAAGTAAACAAGGAATCCTACAAAATATTTGACCAAAATCAAAATCAGAATCACTTATGATTAAACATAAAACAAAATATTTCACGATAAAGAAAAATATGAACGTAAATAGAAGTTTTGCAAAAAAAAGCATGATATTGCCGAAATCTAAGAAAGATTAAGGGTGCATTTGGGAATATAAGTATTCTTGAATATTCTCATACATTCTCTCAAGCATTCAGCTCAGACTTATCGTTTTGATGACTTGGTCTTATATATGATAATTTAGTTAATTTATAATTAAATCTCTTATTCCTCTCACGTTTAAGAATTTTAATTTTACATTTTGCCACCTCAATTTATAAATAATAAATAATTCAAAAAATAATTAAAATTAAAAAATTTAGAAGCAGTACTTTTGCTTATGTTTCTATTAAGAAAAATGCTTGATCTACTAAGTAATTTTACATAAAAATAATTTATGAGTTGAAGTTGCTTAATATGATATATTAAATTGTAAAATATTTTTTAATATAAATATATTTTACACATCAAACTAAATCAAAATTAATTCTTAAATTTATTTTTATATAAAGTTTTTATAGATCATGTAAAACTCCTATTTTATCAAGAGCGGTAGAATTGTCAATTTGGAGCATAAGCTCTTTACTATTGGACTCATTCATTCTATGATAGCGATGCATCATATATTGTTCGTAAACGCGTAACGACTTTCATTTTCAATTACTTTTTAATTAAGAGAAATGGTTTGTACAAATTTTAAATAGACAAGTTCCATACAACTCCTTATAAAATAGTAGACTTCACCTTAAAATAATATAAAAAAAATATTTTTTTACTACTGAGACTCACTTTTTTATAAAAAATTTATATAAAATTTATATCTAATATTACTCTTTATTTAAAATTTATCTATTTAAAAATTGTATTTAACGTTATTCCAGCATTACTGCTTGATGTATACGTGAAGCTACGCTAAACTTCTATCAAGAAAGAGCCAGAAAGAGAATAAATTGCGAGGCAAGTCACATCAAGTCAATCTACCAAGTCAATTTCCTATTTTGTTCTGTTCTTGCGCGGGATAATTATTCCCACGTCAAGTAGTCGTAATCAATTTATTTTCCACACGAGTCTACATCATGATTGAGAGCCTCGTGCCCCTTATGCACGAAATGTTTTGGACGGATCATTGGTAATAAATTACCACTTATCTAAAATCAATGTGTATTATGTGAAAGGTATCTTGTTTTTAGAGAAGCTTAAATGATACTCAGTTTTATTACTAAACTACTGGAGAAATACCTTCAGTTAGTATACAACTGTTAGAAATATTATATCAAAGTACAGCAGAAGCCATATTATCTCGTCAGAAATATTTTGAATCTAGTACAGTTGTTTAATAGATTTTTCGTAATCGTTGTTCATTCAAAATCTTTACGTCGATAGTGGAGTGTGCAACGTAATAATACCAGAACAACACTCACAAATTCTATAACTTAGATTCCAGCACTAGGTGGGTTTTGATTGTAGTATTGTGGTTGAAAGTAGGGGGCTCAGTGGAGATCTATCTTTGATCTTATGGAACAGTAGTGATGATTTTATTCTTGAATCTTACTCACAGCACCACATTTCTATGTTTCTAAAAAAGGATGAGAATAATCAAAAAGTGTTATTAATTGGTTTTTATGGTTCCCCTTTAACAGCTCGAAGGGGGGACAGTTAGCATCTTCTGAGACTTCTTAAATCAAAGGATGCAAGGCCTTGGTATCGTTTCGTGGCTTCACACCAATGGTGAGCGATGTTTTACCTTCTGCAGATCTGCAGTGTAGCATCATTACAAGAAAACTGTTTATTTGTGACCATTTAATTTCAGCGAAATGACTATTTACAGCCAAAATGAGTTTGTTTTGGTCACAAATAACATTTTCGCCGCAATTAAATGGTCACAAAAGTCTATTTTTCTTGTAGTGATATATGTAGCAGAACTTGCCATAGTCTCATGTACAGATCCTTTCAGTCCATGTCTGCGGTATCGCTTGGAGGTGCACGATTGCATCACCCTTGGATACAAGTCATGTGGGTGCAACCAACCCTCTGATGCGTGTAGCACCAAGGTGTATAACACCATCAAGTGCGTGAAGCACCATGGTGGTTGCTATGCCGCATGTGGTAGCCGCACCAAGGTCGTCCACTGCGCTTTGCATGGATGGTTTGCTACAACCGCTTCCACTTCTCAAGAAGAAAATGTTACAAACAGAGAAATAAAATTTTCTCGTCATGGAAAAAAGAAATTCCAATCAAGAAAATCATAACAAGCACATCAAAAATAAATCGGGAGCAACCGATCAACTGCTCTGATACTAATGTTAGAAATATTAGATCAAAGTACAGCAAAAGCGATATTACCTCTTCAAAAATATATATTTTGGATCTAGTGCAGTTGTTCCTCGAATTTTCCATTGTCGTTGTTCATTCAAATTCTTTATGTCAATGGTGGAGTGTGTTACGTGGTAATGCCAGAACAATTCTCACAAATTCCACAGCCTAGATGCCGGAACTAGAGAGAATTATTTTGAGAGAGATCATTTTCTATTTTGTTCTACACACCCACACTTCATCCAAATGGGGGAGTGGTTATGTAAATAGTCTCTTTAAGTGTAACCCCCCAGCTGGCCATCAAGGCTTAGCCTTCACAGCCATCAAGGCTCATGAAGTGGCTCTTAAACCACTTCATAACCTCCAATAGAAGGGGAATGAGTGTCCACAATGGGTGCCCTTTCCTTACTATAACAAAAATTTTGAATTACAAAAGATCTAAAAATCAAACTTTTAAAAAGTACTAGTAATTTAACAGACATCATTCTCTACATAAGACAAGTACTTTGTCGGTGTTTATACAATTTATTTATGGTGTATTGTGCATTTGGCACACAAGCCCTTAAAATGAATATTGCCAGTATATACAAGGTGTTTGACCTGAGAATTTGGGTTTTGAGAACTTTTGGTTGAAATTGACTTGAACTTTATAATTCTTTTTGTCATTTGTTTTGCTTGCTGTTTTTATGCTATATCTATCCAAAAATCATGCTTATTTCCAATTTTTAGTTTGAGATGTTTGAGTTTGTCATTTGTATTTATTTGTTTGCTTTTTTGGGTCGATGAGTTTGTGCTTTTTTATTTATTTATTTTGTTAGTTTGTCATTTATATTTATTTGTTTGTTGTTTCCTGTTTCAAGTTTGATGTGAGAAACAAAGTAAATTTATGAGTCTATGTTGAAGTCGCAGTGATGATTGTGAGCACCAAATGTAATGTTGTCATGTGTTGGTATAGCTGAGGTTGAAGTTGGTGTCACAAAATTCTGCTAATGAAATTCAGTTTGTTCTTGCATGCATAGCTGAAGTTGGTTGTACAAATTGGCCAAAAGTAGGGGATCATCATCCTAACAAGGGTTCACACAAACTAGTCATACGGAGTGAATGTATAACCATGAGTGATGAAGTCTAGGGAATAAGGTTATTGATACTATTTGAGAGTAGTTGAATGATTTGTTGTGTAGCGCCCCGACTCCCACATATAGGAACGCGAGAATCGTGACGTCGGGATGATGACAACATGGGTCACGCATCCCAACGAAATGTGCCCAAGTGTGTGCAACATGCAAAAGTGCATAACAAAAGTCGCAGAGGATAATATAATAAGTCAACTAAGTACCAGAAATTTAAATATAAGTATCCAAAATAATTTACCTTTAAAAAGTTATACAGTCATCCCAAATATATTACAAAAGATAAATACATAAAAGAGTAGGATAATAAATCTCGATATACGAGAGCAATCCCAGATCGCTCTTCCAATGGAGCCAAAGCCTAAGGCTTGTTATCTTCATCTGCATCAAAATCTGCGATACCATAAAACGGTACCGCAGGTAAGTAAAAATCCAAACAACTCTCGAGATAAAAAATGCATTAAAGCAACCAACTAACAGAAAATTATTTACACAAAACCCAACCATTTATCGGACACTGTAGGCGGGACTCACAGGCAGGACTATACCACCATCCCTGCTTACCACCGTCCCTAACGCGTGCACCGTAGGCGAGAATCACAGGCGGGACACAACCATCCCTGCTTACCACCATCTCTACTGCGTGCACCGTAGGCGGGAATTGCAGGCGGGACTCTACCACCATCCCTACACTTCCTTTCCACACAAGAGCATTGTGGGCGGGAATCACAGGCGGGACTCTACCACCATCCCTACCGCATGCACCGTAGGCGGGAATCACATGTGGGACACAACCACCATCCCTGCTTACCACCATCCCTACCGCATGCACCGTAGGCGGGAATCGCAGGCGGGACTCTACCACCATACTTGCTTACCACCATCCCTACTGCGTGTACCGTAGGCGGGAATCACAGGCGGGACACAACCACCATCCCTGCTTACCACCATCCCTACCGCGTGCACCGTAGGCGGGAATCGTAGGCGGGACTCTACCACCATTCCTGCTTACCACCATCCCTATAGTCTCTTTCCCTTTTTCTTAAACCAGTCAATCCAAACATTTTAAACACACTTAAAATCATTTCTCACATGAAAATCTAGTTTTTAAATAAACACGTAAACATGCATGCAATCATGTGAAAAACTCAGTTTTCACATGAAATGAGTTTTCAAATAAACACATAAACATGCATGCAATCATGCGTGTAAATGAAATGAAGACAGCACGACAACAATAACCAACAACCAACAATATCAACATAATCCAATCACACAAACAACTTTATTTTCCAATCCATCCAACCCCTATACTCCTCAGACTCAGTCCGGCAAAACCAATCAATAATTCAATACAGTGTAATGAGTTAGTGTAAAAAATACATTTAATTTACAAGAGTTCTTTAGAAAATACTTACAGTGCTATATAATAATTTACGGAGGATCACGGAGATGTAAGAGCGGCAACGCAGCAACAAAACAGTGCCATATGCACTGTGGCCGTGGGTCTTAAAGACCCACTTTTGAACGGAAGTAAATGAAGACCCGAAATTAATAGGGTAGGGCTTAGGGATGTCGGTGAAGCTAGTGGTGGTGATGGTTGGCCATGGGTGGCGACGCAATGGGTGGTTGAAGACCAAAAATACCCAAATCGAAAATGGGGTTGGAAGTGCTTCACCGGTGATGGATCAGAGCTGGGGTTGGGTCCATTGGGTTTCTAGGAGGTCGAGGATGAAGTGGTGAAGAAATGGTGGCCGGAGGTGGCGCGACGGCGGCGCTGGAGTGAAGAGAACGCCGCGGCTTGGTATGGTGCGTGGGGGCTATTGGCGGCGAGTTAGAGGCTGAGATTGGTGGGGTGGTGAAGCTGGCCGGTGGGGGAGGCAATGAACTGGGCGGTGTCGCGCACAGCGGCGCGAGGCGGCGGCTGGGAGGAAAGGAAGGAAACACACGGTGAGAGAGAGGGTGGACGTGCAGCGCGTGGGAAGAAACCAGGGAAGAAGAAAGGGAAAGAAAGAAAAAGAAAAGAAAAGAAGAAAGAAAAAGAGAGAGGAAAGAAAAAATGGAGGTAAAGAAATGAGGTCCAGTCCTCATATCTCGGGTCATAAAAATGATCTAACGGAAACGATTTCAAAACCACAAGTAAAATAAAATAATTCAAACATAATGATTAAAATGAAAATAAATAATTAAACCCAACAATAAGTTAATTTAATTTGAGAAGAAATTTAAATGCATAACAATAATTAATTTAGAGAAAGCACTTCAAAAATAAATTTCGTAAACTAAAAATCATAAAAATAACCCAACTAAAAATCCAGTAATTTTAAAATAAGAGAATAAATTTTTGAATAAATAAAAATAATCCTTCAGTAAAAATACACTAAAATACAGGGTGTTACATGTTGCATACTGTAAATTATTACCTAATGGTTTTGCTATTCTAATTTTATTGAACTAATTTTATTGAACTAAAATCCATTTAGTACTTTCTGTAGAACTTAAATTTCATGGGCATGATGAAATGAGGAATGTATATTCTTTGGATCTTCTTTAAACAGATCCCAAGATTTAATCTGGATTAATTTAACTTACAAAGTTGGTTCATTAAAATTCTCTCTTATGTTTTTTAGATAATACCACATATCAAGATCTCATTGACTAGAGTTTTTATGAAATATTGAGGAGTTGATAATACAAGTGCCCGAGAGCCAAATGATTTATTTTACTAAGATTATTGCATTATGTTTTCATGATTATTATTTGGTTTAGTATTTGGTAGCGTAGACTTGATTTGATGTTATGGAACTATAGAGATTCTTGTTACATCTCTATAGTTTCTGGACTTATTTGTTTATGATGACATTTTTTTATAAGTAAGAATAAAACTCTATTGATAGAAAAAGATGTAGCCGAAGTACCTCATGACACTTTACTTTTTTTTTTTATAGGAACATGACACTTTACTTGATACTCATTATACGCTTATTTGTCAATGGTTGCAACCAAAGGGAGTTTCATTGTCCGGTGTAGTTGTAGAAGTCTTAGGTTAATTGATTGGAGCAAGTACATGAGGGGTATGAGACTTGAGTCCTATTCTTGGTCCTGTGCTATTTCTTTTTTATCAATAATAATAAATAATAATAAAAAAAACATGAATATGAAAGGGGAAAATGCCATGGTTTTAATTTAGAGAAAAGTACATATGCCATGGTCTTTAGTTTACATTGGTATAACCAATCAATATGAGCTTGTGGTTATGAAATCAAACTTAAAATTCATCTCTTTTGCAAAATGAATTTGTTGACAATCACTTTCCAAATTAATTTAGAGTTGAATAGACTGTCATCAATCAAAAACCAATCATATATGAAAACGTGTCTTTGGAGAGAGGGGCTATCTTCTTCTCAGATAATTTTCCCCTGTACTGCTCAAGAAAAAAAAAATGCCGTTTACTTCCATGAAAATGGAGACTAATTAAAACTGTATTTGGAGCAGTACTGTTCCTTGTAGTTTTTGGCAGGTTCTTTCCTCTGTGTTTTTATTTATTTCTGATGATCTCACGATCTACAACTCGAGCTGCATGTTTGTTCCAATATATGATCACCTGTTGCGTACGTCCAGTTAATCATGTGTTGCTGCTATAATTAATGGAGTTATGCTGTTGTCTTAGTACTGTGTTATCATGATTTGGTTTTATGGATTAATGTACATGCATGGTCTATTTGATAATTTGCTATATATGTTTTGTTCGATCTACGTACAGGCCGCTCGTTGTTAGTACTCTTCGCATTAGTCTCTATATCATATGTTAATTATTTTTTGTCTAGGCTCTCTGGTTAGAGATCTTAGATTCTTAAGAGAGCTCGATGCCTTTATCTGGGCCGGCTTTTAAGTTCCAATTGCATATATATAAGGAATATTCAAGCTGCTTGTATGCAGGACACATGTATTTCTTGTGTTTTTGCTTTGGGTGAGAACTCTAAGTACTCATCCCAAGTCTCGCTAATGGTACCTAATTGATTCCTACAGAGGAGACCATCACTACAAGAAATAAGGCTTTTGGCTGCGATTTTAAAGTTAGTTTGAAGTTAATATGTTATTTCTCCATTGAAAATGTTCCTTTTTGTTTCAAATTCTTTAGACACTCATCAACCATGCACTACATGCCTCAATGTGCATTGGTCTCAGAGTAGTGTGCAAAACTTATTTAAAGCATTCAATTTGTCCCTTCCCCTTTTTCTACATTGCCTATGTGTCATGTAAACTCTGGTCTTGAAAAATCTGGTCTTGAAAAATAACTCTACTTTAGTCATGTAAATTTGTTGCATGTGAACACCCTAATTTCTTGTTTGGGTGTTTTTTTTATTTAGTTGTTTGCACATGTATTGAGTGGAGCTAGGTAATGTGAAAAAATAAAAGATGTGGGAATTGAATTTAGAGATTTTCTTGGTTATATAAGGTGGTGTGGTTGTATATATAGTTGATTCATTATTGTTTGATATAAATACTAAATTGCAATTAATATAGCTTGAGCTTTGTGTGGCCATCCAGAAATTTCATAGTAAATATAATTTGGATGTGTATAATATTTTTTATTCATTTTGTTTTGTGTATTTTTTTTTAATGTTCTGAAACAATATTTCTGGCGAGTATAGTTCACCGGAAATAATTTTTTCGTCATAAATTACTCGCTGGAAAAGAGAGAATCTTATTTGCAGCGATTTTAACAAAAATATTATTCACGGCGATTTTTGAACACACTGCAAATAATATGAAGATATTAGCGGCGATATTTTGTGTATTCGCAACGATATAAAAAGCTGCAAATACTTTTTCGCAGCGATAAAGAGCTGAAATATGAACATTATTTGCGGCATAATTTACAATATTAGCAACGAAAAAAATCGCTACAAATAAATATTTTTCACGAAGATTTTTGGATTTCGCTAGTTTAACTTTTAAGCGAGTCAACAATTGCGACCAATGTCCGGCATAGCATAAATCGCTGCAAAATGTTATTTGCAACGATTTTGAGGGTTATTTTCGATGATTTTCGGCGCCGAGAAAGGCCATATTTCTTGTAGTTAAGGACCAACAATTTCTGAAAAGAACAAAAGTAGAATAACATTGGATACCGAGTACCAAGGTCGTGTCGTACAGAGAGAGTTAGGGTTGTGATGAAGAGGGATGAAGTCGCTGTTAGGGTTGGGATGCAAGGGATCAAGTTGCACAGAGAGAGTGCCAAGGAGAGATGTCGAGCAAGGGGAGAGAAACATTAGGGTTGGGATAAGAAGCTTCAGTCGCACAGAGAGAGTGCTTGAGAAAGACGTCGAGCAGGAGGAGAGACAAAAGATCATAAAAATGTAAAATGCACCATTTGAAGAAGCCAAATACCCAATTTCACAAGTTTCTAAATACACCGTTTTAGAGTACATAAAATGGTGTATTTCTCTCCACGTCGGATGCCGTCCGCGGACAGGCCCGAGTAGTGCCTGGATTTAGACTTTTTTTTATCTCTTATTTTGTATGGGAATGCATATATTTCAAGCGCACACACGAATACATTCCAATCCCCGCCCTCGCCGGCCAGTAGTACTGCAAATTGGTGATTTAAGCATTATATATATATATATATATATATATATATATATATAGGTACTTATGTCTAATTCATAGTGTATATTTTATTTTGGGTGTCTTGACATTTGTCATCATATATATAAATATATATATATATATATGTATATATATCATGGATCTCATTTTCTCCTCAACTCTTAATCTTAGTTTTTACGTCACGTTTGGGCCTAGATAATAGAAATGTTATAGTTATTGGATTCGATATAAACGGTAAGAACTCGAGTCTCTGGATTAATATATATATATATATATATATATATATATATATATATGTGTGTGTGTGTGAGAGAGAGAGAGAGAGAGTACTACTAAAAAATATTATAATTTTTTAACTTTATAATATTTTTGTTGTTTATTTTCAAAATAATTTTGAAAAATTGTGACTTGTTTTTCGTTGTTGTTTTATCTGCTTATTTGTACGAGCCTGCATTATGAATCAGGGAGATTTTTTAAGCTCCATATTCTTCAAATGGCAAAATTTGTGTATGACAAAGCCCACAAATGATTGCTACATTGCAATCCCCGCGTGCCCTCGCCGTTGCCGCTCTCTTCGTGATCAGTACAAATTGGAGTTTTAAGAAGCATGCTAATTAATATATATAGTGTATATATATATATATATTTTGGGTGTACGTCTTGAGATTTATCCTCTTAATGGATCTCATTTTCTTGGCATCTCTTCTTAATTCATTTGGCACGATTATGCATTTAAGCATGCTAATTAATGATCCAAAAAAAGTGACGTCACGTCTGAACTTATATTAGATAGGTAGTGTCTATTGGCCTGAATCATTATAAACGGTATGAACTCAAGTCTCGTACAGCTTCTAAGTACTGGAATTGGTATATACTTGGTGCATGTCGTCATCTATAATGACTTGTACTCTAAAACCACTAAACAATGTAACAGTTATAATTCTATAAAGTTATTATATATAAAATCACAAGAATCTAGCTGTTGCCCTTTTAAATAATGTGAAATCGTATTTACCAACTTTTAAAGTTATTATGCGATGGAAGAGTCATACTATACAAAATGAAGCAATACTTTAACGGATTTATCCAATTCGAAATTCAAACATAATACACATAGTAATGACATATGCAATATTGGAACAACAACACAACAAACACTACTTAAAAAAAAACACTACAACATGAGATCACTGGGAATACTCTCAGTTTTATTGAAAAACCAATACTAAGCTAAATGATGTCCAAATGCACGGCTCAATCATTAATGTCGGCTCCACCAGATAAACCTGCATATATACCCCCATTTCAAACAGTTTTTTTTCTTTTTTAATCATCGTAATGCTTATAGTTAAGACGAAGGTGGAGGTGGAGGTGGAGGTGAATAGTACTAATTAACTGAGGGGTTCTAACTTGAAAACTTTGCAGCGAAAAGGGAAAATATGATTGTAACCAGGATGGAAGCGTATGTTGTGAGTAATCCCTTGTAGTTCAGCCTGGCGAGAAGAAGACAAATTCGAACTCTGGTATCGTGTGCTTGACAAAGACGGTTAATGTTTATGATTTGCTCAGTCATATAGCAGTACTCCTCATCAATATCAAACACTAGCTCTTTAGTGAGACTGTTGAAGAGATTTGCCACCTCCTCGTCTCCACCCTTTGCCTGTTTGATAATCCCGGCATCACGAAGAATCCTAACATCCTCGACCGTATCCACTATGCTATCCAAGAACACTGCAAGACAGCAAAAATATGGAGCTGCAGAGCGATTGTTTTGTTCATAGGCTATCAAGTTCCTCAACAAAGGGCCAGTGCTATCATTGATGATCATGGTCGGAATCTTTAACGTCTTGCCTTTAAGCTTTATGTCGAGAATGCTACCAGAATTGTTTTTGAACTGAATACCAGCATAATGAAGTGTTTTGGCATTATGCACCCAACCTTTCCCAGGAAGCATAAGATGTATTTTTTTCTTTTCATTCTTTGCAGGTTGTTGCATGTATGTGTTATCCTCTAAAGTTAAGGTAGAGTGAAACAAAGCTAATAGATGTATATACTCACCATCGGCGTGCTTGTGCAACGTAAATGTTTCAAATTTGTCCTTCCCAGGTCTCAAGGGTTCAAAAAATCCAAGGGCAAGTGTATTCAGATCAGGACTTGCCTCCCCCTTCAAGGTAGTAAGTTCAAAAATCTTCTGCAGCACAAACATAGGGAGTTGGTTCTCAAGCAAAAGGAGATCACGAGAG
>QEOY01005539.1:162382-180367 GCA_003123805.1 Juglans sigillata | reverse complement strand
AGTAGCATAGTTCACCATTGTAAGCCACCCAGCTCCATGCAGTGCACCACCAGCCACCAACGCCACTGCCTCGATGCACCATCACCATGCACGTCCAGCAACACCCACACACATGTACAACCATGCATGCACCAGTTGAAGCCAGCCCCACATTAGGAGCATACACTGTCCAACTAGAAGCACCTCCATAGTGCTACCCTAGCACCACCCAAAACCAACAGCCACCAGCATCGCCACCTTCTTTTCATGCAAGGTCAGCCTCTATTTTTCCACCCCAAAAATAGAGCATTTCATTCCATGAACCATAGCCTCTTTGCACAGCGGCAGCAACTCTTGTGCACTGTAACACCAGGCCTCCCTATACTACTCCATTGACCTAAAACCGCGATGAGCCTTCTGGTTCATCATGCCGTCCACCAACAAGGTCTCCCTTTAGTGCTTACGATGGTGCTCCTCGTTCGGCCCCACAGGTCTCAGCACAAAAGACCTGTGGGATTTCTTCGTGTCCGCCTTCAACAGGCGCTTCCAGTAAGGAGGAGGACAGTTCCTCTAGTGAGGCTGCTCCCACGACAAGTACCTTTCCCCCTCCGCAAGTTCCGTTGGGGGACTTGCCGATAGGTAATGCTGAATTGCAGTTGATTGTGCCACATTTTTTTGGTGCCATGCTTTCTAAGCAATTCTCTTTCAATTTTTGTGAAGGAAGACAATGTCGCCATCTCCTCCCTCTTCTTGAATACTTTTAACAATCCAGCCCCCCGCTGGTCTGGCCCAACGAAGGAGATCGCTCACGGTGAGTCTTTGGCTAGAGGGTCGACCCCTTTTGAAGAGAGGCTTGCCCGGGTGGAGGCTGCCTGTGGTGAGTCTTTGGCCAGGGAGCTGATGCCCCTATCCTCCCACCAGAGTCCTCATTTCTTGTTTCCCCGAGCCCTCCCATGGTCCCAGAGCCAAGCTCTCCCGAAGTACTAGAGGTGACTCTCGGCATCATCCCCGAGCCGACCTCTCTTTAGGTCTCAGAGCCAATCCCTTCAATTGCTATGGAGCCGACCCCTCCAGTGGTCATGGAGCTGACCCCTCCAGTGGTCATGGAGCCGACCCTTCCAGAGGTTCTTGAGCCGCCCCCGCCAGTGGTTCCGAAGGTGGCTCCTTCTGTGGTCTCTGAACTGATCCCTCCAGCTGTCCACGAGGTGACCCCTCTTCCACCAACTTCTCTAGTCCCTATTCTTTTATTTTCCATTGAGATTTCTTCCGAGCGTTAATGTTGTCTTACACTTTACCTATGATGGTCCATCTCAGGAACCTATGATTGCCTAAGCCATGGCGTCTTCTCCTACCAAGGTTGACGTCAACTTGGTGGATGATAGTTCTTCGTCGGCGTCCTCCACGGTCGGGGATGGCTCCGGTTGTCCAGAATTTCCCCACGATTGGGCTTTCAGTTGAGGTGAGGAAAAGGCAGGCTCGTCGACGTTTCTCCCACAGGTTGATTTGGTGTTGGCAGGTGCAAGGCCCTCTCCCCATCCCGGGGGAGTTGGGGCGTAGGCGGCAGGGCCAAGTTTGGAAAAGGCCCGAGCTGAATCAATAACTGAGCAGGCTCGGAAGTTCAAACCTCTTTTTACTAGCATACGTGTGTCTCTTTTATTGTTTAGCTTGTCTTTCATTTTGCCCCTTTCTTGTGACTCTATTTCTCATATCTCAAGCCGCCGATTAGCTCACAGAGATGGTTGCTAATGAACAGGAGGTTCTCGAAGAGGAGCTCAGGGCTCAGCGAGCACTGAACTACCTTATGCATCTACAAATGAAAAAGATGAGCGACAACCTCCATGATCTGTCCATGGAGTGTGACTCCTTAGTGGAAGATAATGAGGCGAGATCATCGGAAGGAGATTGAGTCTAAGGATCGGGATATTAGGTTGATGGAGTGGGATCTGCAATCCACCAAGGAGGACCTGCAATCAACAAATGAGGACCTTGCCGATCTCCATAAGGGATTTGAGGTTCTCCTCACTAAGAAGGGGAGTGCGAGTTGGAGTTTGTTTGGGAAGAGCTTGAGGCTTTCAAGAGAGCGTTCAAAGTGTTGGCAAGGCAAAAGACGGATGTCTCAGAGGAGCTTTCTCGGTTGCTCCATAAGTGCATCGGGCTCACTAAGTCGGAGCAGAGAATGANACCTACGAGATCGTGAGGCTGGAGTGCGAGTTGGAGTTTGTTTGGGAAGAGCTTGAGGCTTTCAAGAGAGCGGGCAAAGTGTTGGCAAGGCAAAAGACGTATGTCTCAGAAGAGCTTTCTCGGCTGCTCCATAAGTGCATCGGGCTCACTAAGTCGGAGCAGAGAATGAGGTCTTCTGCTTGGCGGTTCCAGATCCAGGCCCGCCTATCAAAGTCTTCCCAGGAGGCCGCTCGACAGCGCACGAAAGTCGTTGAGTCACAGCTTCGGTTGGCTCCTACTCTCCTGGATGTGGCATGGGGTTATCGCTATAAGGAAGGCCTCGAGCGCATGTGTGACCATCTGAAGGAGAACCTCGCGATTGACCTCGACACTATTGACCTCTAGTCTCTCTTGCCAAACCGCTAGGCTTATCGCTTTGCGAAGTCTTTGGGCAAGAAGGAGGAGATGCCATTGGCCTTTCCTAGTTCTCAATCACGGCATTAGCTTTGTTTTGTTATTCTTTTTCTTGTTCTTTTATGCCTGTTGAGGCTTTTGATGTGACGAGGACACCTACACACACACACACACACACACACACACACACATACCTCACATTTGTGGTTTGTGTAATCTTGCTTGTTCTACCGTCTTATCTTTTTGCCGCTTGTATTTGCTCTTATTTTGTGGTTGTTGTTTGGGTAGAGCTCGAAAACTTTGGCCTTTAGCTAATGCATTGCAGGAAGCAACCTAGCATGAAGGTCAGTAAGTCAAAGGACTTGTGTTACGACTGGCTATTGTTGGAGCAAAGCTTGGGGGCTCTAGCCTTTAGCCAATGCATCGTGGCCAACCAAGGGACTTGTGTTCCGACTGGCTATTGTTTGGGCAAAGCTTGAGGGCTCTGGCCCATAGTCAATGCATCACAGGCAACAACTTAGCACAAAGGTCAGTAAGTCAAGGGACTTGTGTTTTGACTGGCTGTTGTTGGGGCAAAGCTTGAGGGCTTATGCCTTTAGCCAATGCATCATGGCCAGCCAAGGGACTGGGATTGTACCCCCAAAGGTTGGCAAGTCGAAGGAATTGTGTTCTGACTGGCTATTGTATGGGTAGAGCTCAAGGGCTATGACCCATAGCCAATGCATCGTAGGCAACAACCTAGCATGAAGGTTGACAAGTCAAGTGTTACGACTGGCTGTTGTTGGGGCAGAGCTCAAGGGCTCTGGCCTTTAACCAATGCATCGTGGCCAGCCAAGAGACTGGGCTTGTACCTCCCGAAGGTCGGCAAGTCGAGTGACTTGTGTTTCGACTGGCTATTGTTTAGGCAGAGCTCGAGGGCTTTAACCCATAGCCAATGCATTGCAAGCAGTAACCTAGCACGAAGATTGGCAAGTCAAGGAACTTATGTTACGACTGACTATTGTTGGGGTAGAGCTTGAGGGCTCTGGCCTTTAGCTAATGCATCGTGGCCAGCCAATGGACTGAGCTTGTTTGATTGAAGCTTTCAGACATAAGAGAATGGAATGAGCTCATAGGCATTTTTTATTGAAAAGTTGTTAGCTACATTGCCAGGCAGCATCACAGTCTCTATACAAAATATTTTCTCGAGTACTAGGCATTCCATGGATAGGGCAATTCGCGGCCTTCTTGGTCTTTGAGTTGATAAGAGCCAAGCCTTCCGCTCGCCATTACCACAAATGGACCCTCCCATTGGGGTCCTAGTTTTCCTTCCTCCTGGGTGGTGAAAACCCGTTTACTTCAGGACCATGTCTACTACTTTGAAGGCTCGAGGTTGAACTCGTTTGTTGAAGTACCGTTCAACCTTTTGTTTGTTGGTGGCTGTTCAGCTTGCTGCTTCTTCTTGCCTTTCTTTTAAGAGGTCTAAGTTTTCTTTTAACCCTTCATCGTTATGCTCTAGTTTGAAGTGTTGTATCTGGTATTTAGGTATTGCCACCTCTGCCGGGATCACGGATTAGGTCCCGTAGACGAGGGTGAATGGCATTTCTCCGATGGGGGTTTTGACCGATGTTCATAGGTCCGTAGTATGTTGTGGAGTGCTTTGGCCCAACTCCCCTTTTGGTTTCCCAGCTTTTTCTTCAGAATATTGAGCAGCGTCTTGTTGGTGGCTTCTACTTGTTTGTTTGCTTGTGGGTGTCTTGGAGATGAATACTTGGTTTTAATCTTGAGTTTTGAACACCATTCTCCATAATGGAAGCAATTGAATTGTCCTCTGTTGTCTAATATAAAGGTTTGAGGAATCCCAAACTAGCAGATTATAAACTTCCAGAGGAACCTTGTTATGGTTCGGGTCGTGATTGTTTTCAGGGTCTCTGCTTCCACCCATTTTATGAAGTAATCGACCGCCACTACAATGAACTTCACTCCTCCTTTGCCTCCAAGAAGTGGACCGATGAGATGCTGTGTTTCACGGCCTGGGAAACTCCATGTTGTTGGGGCTCAGCTTCTAATTCCTACTAAGATGAAAAATGGTGAGCTTGGGATCCGTGGTACCTCTGATGCTCAAATTAGTCTCAATGATGGAGATGAAGAGAGAATATCTTAAGGAAAGTTGCAGTAAGAATGTATATAGATGTCAACCTCTTCACTGGTCGTGGGAGGAGTTTATTTATACCTGACTGTTTGACCTTCATGGTAGTGTGTATCGCTCTGTAAGGGATCGGGTGTCCATGTTGTCCACCTATAGCGCCGCAGGCCACTCAAGTCTGATGGTGATTGTTCCTGACACAAGGCCTCACGTTGAGCGTACTAAGCCCCATGATGCATTGAATGCAGCGTGCCTTCCCCCCATAGCTCTCTCCATCTCATTAATGCAATATGACCTCAGCCAGATACCCATGGTGACTTCTCTTGACACAAGGCCTCACATTGTTCATACCGAGACCTGAGTCACATTGAATGTGGCGTGCTTCTCCTTCATAAGTCTTCCCGTCTCATTAATGCGGCGTGGTCACAACTAGACGTTCTGACATGTCTGGGTGCTGGGCCCTTCTCTTGGTCCGGTCCAGGGGATAACACCTCTCACAGTCTTGATTTAAAAAATTAAAAAAAAATGTGGTGACAACCATTATATGTAAATGATTTTCTAATTGCAATGGAAGATCAACATCTTAATATTGAATTATTGATGTGTTACAGAAATTACTTCCAACTACTCCGACACCTATGTAATTCCGTAGTCAATTATGGATTAATAAATAGTATTTTTACCATTCCATTGGTTTCGATATTCTTTTGTGTATTTTTTTTCCACCATATTTTGGTTGTGTCACTCTAGTAGATTTGGGTGTTGATCCAGGCTCTAAATGCATGGGTCCTCATGATTTGAAATGAGAATGAAATCGCATTAAATATTAATTGACAAGGGTCTAACAAAGTGGCTTATTNTGCTTCCACCCATTTTATGAAGTAATCGACCGCCACTACAACGAACTTCACTCCTCCTTTGCCTCCAAGAAGTGGACCGATGAGATGCTGTGTTTCGCGGCCTGGGAAACTCCATGCTGTTGGGGCTCGGTTTCTAATTCCTACTAAGATGAAAAATGGTGAGCTTGGGATCCGTGGTACCTCCGATGCTCAAATTAGTCTCAATGATGGAGATGAAGAGATAATATCTTAAGGAAAGTTGCAGTAAGAATGTATATAGATGTCAACCTCTTCACTGGTCGTGGGAGGAGTTTATTTATACCTGACTGTTTGACCTTCATGGTAGTGTGTGTCACTTTGTAAGGGATCGGGTGTCCATGTCGTCCACCTATAGCGTTGTAAGCCACTCAAGTCTGATGGTGATTGTTCCTGACACAAGGCCTCACTTTGAGCGTACTAAGCCCCATGACACATTGAATGCAACATGCCTTCTCCCCATAGCTCTCTCCGTCTCATTAATGCAGTATGACCTCAGCCAAATATCCATGGTGACTGCCCTTGACACAAGGCCACACGTTGTGCATACCGAGCCTCGAGTCACATTGAATGTGGCGTGCTTCTCCTTCATAAGTCTTCTCGTCTCATTAATGCGGCGTGGTCTCAACCAGACATTCTGACATGTCTGGGTGCTGGGCCCTTCTCTTGGTTCGGTCCAGGAGATAACACCTCTCACAGTCTTGATTTAAAAAATTAAAAAAACATGTGGTGACAACCATTATATGTAAATGATTTTCTAATTGTAATGGAAGATCAGCATCTTAATATTGAATTATTGATGTGTTGCAGAAATTACTTCCAACTACTCGGACACCTGTGTAATTCCATAGTCAATTATGGATTAATAAATAGTATTTTTACTACGAAATTATGGGATTGGAACCATTCCATTGGTTTCGATATTCTTTTGTGTATTTTTTTCCACCATATTTTGGTTGTGTCACGCTAGTAGATTTGGGTGTTGATCCAAGCTATAAATGCATGGGTCCTCATGATTTGAAATGAGAATGAAATCGCATTAAATATTAATTGACAAGGGTCTAACAAAGTGGCTTATTGGATCACAACTAGAGCACTTTGCTCGCCCCTCGCCCCATACTTGGATTCTTTTCCTATCATATTTCTTTTTACAATCTTATGTAATTGAGCTAATATCAAGAAATTTGATCTAACAGCAACATTAAAAATGGGAAAATATTTTTGACGACCATTCAAAAGGAAAGATCCATCGTTAAGCTTTTTTTAACATGTTCTAAAAATGCCCATAAATTTCTCTTTCGCATTATTGTCTTGTTTAATTCGTGTAGTAATTGTTCTTTTTCCATTGTGATTTACTTTTAGAAGTGTTCAACGAGAATACTAATGATATACGTATAATAATTTTCAAATTATTTTAAACTTTTTCTGCGTGTATTTTTATAAAATAATATTATTATTATGAGATTTAAAAGAATTGAATTGAGATTTAAAATTGAATTATTTATTATATTTTGTATAAAAAGTTTAAAAAATTATAAGAATGAGATGATATGAGAATTTGATATCTCATCCCATTTGCCAGACATGTTTTATGACGGCATCGGCCCATGTTTCACAAGTTTAACAAATTGAGATTCTCCAGCATCCACGAATCTATATATGGGATGGAAAATAATTTATATATAATATTTTTCACAACAATGTATTTAACAAGGGATAATTTTGTAAAACACTTTATAAAAATAACATTATTTTACAAAAATATCTATTATTGTGAAATGCGTTGTGAAAATATGTTATGTGTATCAATACTCTTCTTTGAGACTTGTGAAAATAGGTAATTCAACAAATAAAATACTTAATATGACTATCTATTTAGCAACCAAGTTTTTAGCATCCTTAATCAAAATTTCATTGGCTAATTTACAATTTATTTTAAATAAAAACTTTTGATATAACAAATCATCTTGAAATTTAGAAATACATAATACAATAGGTAAAATTTCTTTTTTAATAGTAATTTAATTATTTTGAGTAAGATTCTAACATCCTGAATAGAATCGAACAATTTGTTCAAATTCAGTTGATAATTTTTGCTTCATAATTCCTCCATAACCAAGATCAGAGGCATCTGTTTCAACAATTTTAAAAACATGAGGTCATGGGAGTCCTAAGCATGATAATTTCTTAATGTGAGACTTAATTTATTTTATAATATTTGCATGTGTTTCTGTCCATGGAGTTGGATTCTTTTTTAGTCTTTTGAATAATGGTTTACATAATGGTTTGAGAGATTGATAACAATCTGGAACATAATTAAGACTTCCCAAAAATATTTGTAATTTTCTTATCTTTTATTTCATCAAGAAATTTATTAACAAATTCTATTGCTCTGCTAATTGGTGTAGTAGTTCCTTGATAAATATCATGCCCAAAGAATCTAATTTTATTTTTGATGAGGAAACAACTAATCCATTTTGTTTAAAAATTTGAATAAAAGCATTCAAATATTTCCAGTGTTGTTCAATGGATGAGAAAAATATTAATATATCATTTATATAAACTATTGGAAAGTGAGCGAAGGGAGTAAATATTTCATTCATAATATTTTGAAATTCACTAGAAGCATTTTTTAATCTGAATGACATAACATTCCATTCATAATGTCCAAATGGGACTGTGAATGTTGTTTTATAGCGGTCTTTCTCAACAATTTGGATTTGCCAAAATCAACTCTTCATGTCAAATTTTGAAAATACAATAGCATTATAAAGGCGGGATAATAAATCTTTCTTATTGGGAATTGAATATCTAATATATTGTAATAGTTTATTTAATGGTTTATAATTAATAACTAGCCGAGGTATTCCTCTTTCTAATTCTGTCTGTTTATTAATATAAAAAGCAACACAACTCCATGGTGACTTACTTTTTCTAATTAACATTTTTGTTAATAAATCATTAATTTCTTTTTTACACAATTCTAATAATTCATTGTTCATTTGGATTGGTTTAGCTTTAGTAGGAATATTCTTTTTAGAAAATATTTTTTCATATGGTAATTCAATTATATATTACTTTTTATTCCAAAAAGTATTTGGCAAGTTAGAGCATACTTCTTTTTCAATGATAATTTTAAAATTATTAATGTTTTGAATTAGTAATGGATCATTTAATTGTTCTTCAATTCTTTTATATTTTAATTCTTTTTTTAAGAGATTTATCTGTTTTTCTTTTCTTTTAATCTTATTTTTTGTTAAAAGATTAATTTCTCTGGTTAATGAAACTTTTTTTAAGGAGTTAATTTCTTTTGATACAGAAGGAAATACAAATTTAAGTTGAATTTCTTGTCCTAGTATTTTAGTAGAAAATTCTTCTTCTATCACATAGAAATGGTAAAGTAATGCAATAAATGGATTTTTCAATATTACTTTAGTGTTAATATTTTTTACTAAAATAAATATTGTTTTGAAGCAAATTCCATTATTACAAATATGTGCATTAGATAATTTATAATTTATATGTAATTTTGTTCCATTAGCTTAGGATAATATTTCTTTTATTTTTTAAAAATATTTGGTATTAATCCTTATTGTATACAATTTAAATCTACTCATGTATCTAATAAGGCAATTGCAATAAAAGAAAATTCTTGATTGATTGAAACTGTTATTTCAGTATACCATTTTTGAAAATTTATCCTATCAAGGATATTAATGAAATTATTAATTTCATCTTTAATAACTATTGTTGAACAATTTTCTTGTTCTTTATCATGTGAAATATTTATATTTTTGTCTGTTTTTAATAATATAATTTCTTAAGGTAATTATTCATTTGAAACTTCTAATTTAAGATTAGTTGTTTTCAAATTTCAAATTTCTTGTTTTATTTCATTAATTTCTTGTTGTAAATCCTGTAATGTAATTTTTTGTTTTTCCATCTTGAATCTTCCAACTATTTCTGAAAAATTATATGGTGCTGAAGAAGTTACTGAAGTAGTTTCATTAGTAAGAGTATCCTTTAATTTTATCAAATAATATTTTCTTTCTTGTGAATCATTAGTTTTGTCAATTAATTATAATATAATATCTTCATGTTTTGATAGAACATTTATGGTTTTATTGCAAATACAATTATTTTTATCTAAGCAATTACAGACATCATCTTCTTCTGATTCACTATTAGAAGATTATTCTGAAAAACTTGATTACTTTAATTGATAGATTTCTTCTTCTTCTGAAGAGCTTTCCTCTTCATCACTTGAATGTATTATAAAAATATTTAATAATTTTTCTTTTAATGTCTTAGGTATTTCTAATTTATTAATCTGTTGTTTAACCTTACAATTTGATTTGTAATGCCTAATTTTTTCACAGTTATAACAAACAATTTTTTTTTTCTTTTTATTATACTTTTTTGGATTTTTTTATTGCTTTATTGTATATTTTTTTATCTTTTGTATTTTTATAAGGTCGTTTATATTTTCGTTTTTTGTTAGGAAAATTCTTATAAATTCTTTTTTCTTTTTTGTGTCTTCTTGAAGGAGCTAATAATGGAGTATAAACAAACTGTTAATAAAAGGTACCTAATTATTTCTTAACAATTTTCTTTTCTTTATTCATTTGATTTTTTAATCTTGGATCATTGCACATAGTTAAATCAAATCTATCAATAGTAGTTATTATATCACCATATGTGAGACTGAAAATTAATAGTACCATATGGTTTTACTAATGATTCTCGTACCTTTTGGTCGGAGTAATATGAAAGTCCGGCTATGAATTTTTCCTTCTAGTATAGTTGTTGACAGTTTATGATCATAACTTTAGTTAGAAATACATATTTATACCAACGAAAATCAGATAATTGAGGACATCTTAAATTAATTAGCAAATCGCTAGTTCTTTCTTTAAATTGAAAGAGATCGCCAACAAAGTGTTTTGTTAATACAAATATTAAAGTATTAACATCATCTTCTAATGGTTGATCAATTTTTGTTTTAATGATTTGCATATTTTCATCATGTTTATATGAAATTAATATTTTTATTCTTTGATCATGAGAAAAATAATGATCCCACCAGCATTTTAATTGGCCAGTAAAACCTGTAACAATAATATGAGCTACTTGATTATCAGTTTTTCTATTACTTTTATAAACATTAGCAACCACAATCATTTATTGGAAATGATTTAATATTTCATATCCAGATAATCTGTCTATATTTTATTCATATAATAAATCTGGTGCAAAAGCAGATTTTACTATATGTTCTCTTTCCTCGAATTGCATATACGGTGGAGTAGGCATCGGATACCAATTATGAGTAATAGAAACATGATATTTAGAATCCCTAACTGAAAAGCTATTAACATGATCTACTCTTATTTATTTCTAAATTTTTAAATTAGTTTTCAATATTACTAATTTCATAATCAGATAATATAGATGAGTCTGTTTTATTTAATACATTAATATGAGATAGTTTTGAAGTGCATGTTATATTAGTAATATTTAATTTTTTTAATTTATTACATATTTATTTTAATAAATCATTTTTATTTTTAGAAAAAATAATTTTTAGATGAGATGAGATTTCGTGGAAAACAAACAAAGGGATTTTTTTGGCTTCTTTAATAGTGGAATTAATAGGAGATAGTTGAGTTTCTATTCTTTTTAATTGTTTATTCATGATTTTTAGATATAAATTGGTATAATTATTTTGTTGAATTATATTATTTGTGTGTTTTACTTTATGTATTAGTATTACATTTTTTTTATTGGTGAAACTAATATTTGAGTATTTCTTTGGTTGTACTTAATGTCTTCAAAATGGGATATTCTTCATAAACGATTTGATTATTAACTTCCTTAATCCATTGATTAATAGTCCTATTTATGGTTGATAATTGGTTTGATTTATATATTTCAAACGATTTATATTTCTTTTAAGTATTCATAATATTTTTCTCGAATATAATTTCTTTTTGTTTTTGTAAAAGTTGAGAAAAATAATAATATTTTTTTATTATTTTCTTTTTTCATATAATCTTGTTTGAGATATTTTTTTTATTAATTTTAAATTCTTCTTTACTCATGGTGTATATTTGGGCATCATCTCTAATTACTTGTGAATATGTTAGAGAAAAAAGTTATTTTATTTGTTCTGGATTATAAGAGGTGGATGCTATATCAGGATGATTGACAGTATATATTGATGTGTCAATAATATTGACAGGAATAACTCTCCAAATCTGAGTGTCTAAATTCTGGGATTCAGTGTCAAAATTTTGAGATTTATTCCGAGAAATTGAAGTAAGAACAGATCTGGGTGTATGATAGCTAGAAGGTGTTGGAGAAGAATAATGTGAGTGTGATACAGACCTTCTAAAAGGTTGAAAAACAATTTAGACTATTCCATCCATTTTTTTTTTATCTATGTATTCTAGATCATCTCTAGAATTATTTTCTATTTTAGATAATGGAGCGATATTTTCTAATTGTCATTCATTAGAGAGAGTAATTTGGTTCCAATTAATTTGTTTATGAATTTGTACAATAGAATTTTGTGTAGAAGATTATAATAATAATGTATATCCTTTTGGATTGGTAATAAGAGTTTGTGGTTCTAATGTTGTTTTCATTAGTTTATAATGAATCCTATATACTACTGTTAAAGGGTGTGATCATTTCATCATATGATAACCGTTTGTTTTAATATTTAATGTTGAAGCATATAAGATGTTAGTGTTAAATAATGAAAGAGAATAATTAGGATAACAATTAAAATAAACTGGATCTTGGAACAAGCTTGATTCTACCATACCAAATAAAGAATCATGAAAATTATAGTATCCCACGTCTCTTAGACATGGTAATATTGAGGTATTTAATCCGCTTCTGGTGAGTGATTTTATAGCCACTTGTACTAAGCCAATATGTATGAAATAATATTTCTGCTCTTTATGATGTTTTGTAACTTCTTTTGATAATANAATATTTCTGCTCTTTATGATGTTTTGTAACTTCTTTTGATAATAATTGTAGTGATTCATAATCATTATTTAATCTAATTATTTTTTCTACTATTTTAATAGTAAAATTAGTAAGAAATGATAATTTAGAAGAAAAAGTGGAGTGCTTGTATATTTAGTTTTTTGGAACATTAGGAATTGTCCAATCTTGTAAATTCATTTCTATATCTATTATACTATAATTGGTTTATGTTATCAGGTTCTATAGAAATATTAGTAGTGGATTCATTAAATTTAAATAAAGAGTTCATTGAGACATGTCTTAAAGTTAAAGCAAAAATTTCCTAAATTCAATGAGAAATAAGTAGAACAAGAACTTTAGGGAACACTACCAAGACCACCTTTAAAACCTTTCAACATAAATGGGCTGACCAATAGATTTTTTATGGCTTACCAACACAAGTCTTTCAATATACTTCATTTTCTTTTTCTTATAGGTTATCTTCATAAAAATCTGTATAAGTGATTTTTTATTTTTTATTTTTTTAATAAAGCAAGGATACTTAAATGATATCCTATACTTTTAATTTCATTTCTTAAGAATTTGCAATAATTTTTACATTTCTCTATTAGTGCTTGTCTTCTTTGATATACAAAATAGTTAGTCATCATTGATGTATAATCTTATCTTATTAATTATTGTTTTTTCTTAAATTCTTTTATATTATCCATCATTACTTTTAATTAAAGTCTTGTATTATAATCTATATATCTTAAATCATATAAATCTCGACAACCAGTACTATGAGTAAAATAAAATTTCTTAAAAACAATAGATCTCATAAAACAACAAATAAATATCAATAAATAACAATAAACATCTTATTACTACTCTTCATTATTTTATTATTAGTTTTTATCTAACTTTTCGTTGCTATTATTAATTTTAGGAAATAATATTGGCATCAGCCCCTATTTGGGATCATCCAAAACACACCATAGTAAAATGATAAAAATACCCTCACAACAAAACCTACTTCCCTCTCATTTCACACATTTCATTTTGAAATTCCTCTCTCTCCTCCCCCTCCCCCCACTCTCATTGTCAGAATTCAAACTAGTACCGGGCGGGCTTTGAGAGAGAGCTGATGAAGGAGTGAGAGAGCTGATGAAGAGAGATAGCTGATGGATGAGAGGTGGAGAGCGGGAGAGAGGTGGAGGGTGAGATAGAAAGAGCGAGAGAGAGATGGAGGGTTTGGCTGGCTCGGGCTTTGGCTTGCCGAGCTCGGCTTGACTCAAAATACTCGAGCTCAAGCTCGAGCTTGGACTCGAGATTTTTTATTTATTTTTTGTTCGAACTCGACTCGATAAGCTTAACTCTCAACTCGAGCTCGAGCTCGAGCTAGTCTCAAGAACGAGTTCGAGTACGAATTGTTTATTTTTTTTATTTTTTGAATAAGATTTAATAATTAATAAATTAAAAAAATAAAAAATCTAATATTGAATTTATACAACTAACAAGTAGAACCTCTATTAAATTATAAAATTTTAAAAAAATTATAAATAATTAATATCTAACTAGTTGATATTTATCCAAAATAATAATATATTATATGCCTACATATATTATTAATACATATACTTAATATAATAGCATATATCTATTTCATATATAATTCCCACATACTAGTATATCAAATTATCAAATTTTATTGACTAATTATTATACAAATTATAAAATATATCTATGAAGTATATTCACTATATAGACATAACTAATTAGATTACATATTATATATTTAATTATAAAAGTTGTATGTTTATATTATTAGCTAATACACACACATATATATATATATATATATATGTACTAGGTCAAGGCAGCGTGCAAAGCACGTTAGCCTAGCTAGATGAAATGATTATTTTTAAAAAATAATATATTTTTTATAAAAAAAAAATGATTTGAATCAATAATGTAATGCATAGAAAAAAAAATGTAAATTCTAACAAATATTTTTGGATAATGATAGTTAAGTACATGCTTGCATAAATTAGAAGATAAAAACATTAGTACAAAGACAAATAAGTTAAAATAGGCCATAGGTTGATCCAAGTTTGGGGGAATTGAAATTAGTTTTTTTCTTAACAGATTTAGCATTAAAAATTTCTTTCCTTAAATTTTTGCACGCTATATTAGATCATATAGGATGTGTTTGAGAAAAAAAAGGGCTTCAGCATAGGACTTCTCGAGTTGATATTCACATACCATACAAGAGAACATGAACAAGCCCCCTTTAGTGAGACTTGGCTTAACATATACATAAGTTCCTTTCAAAATCCAATACACAGCCTAAATTTCTTGTGGCAACCACTCCAACAAAACCATTCAAATACAGACCAAAGCTTGAATTGATTATGAATTCTATCATAGTCCGTGCTAAAATTAAATGCATGTCCAAAATAGCATATATGTTCTAAAGATATCAGTAATAACTTACTTATCAAAACATATTTTAGTACTAAAATTAGGATGGAAGAAAAACATTACTTCCATACTGTGGGAATTAATCTGTATTGACATGATAAATAACCTTGGGCCCTGTTAATTTTATCCATCTTTGCAGCTTCAGATTGTAAGATTATAGAACTCTTCTTTCCATTAGCAACATTGATGTTGGGTTGTCTTTCTCCTGTAAATTATAAAGAGACATTAATTTCTAATAATGCATAAGGCGAATGCATAAGGCTACCAACTTGAGTGTTGAAAAGTGGTACACTAAGAAACTCGGCATATCAAACTGACTTTATTACCTTTAATTAGAGTCAAGAACTTGAGCTCCCTTTTTGCGTTCTGCTTCTGCTTGCATCCCTATACAAAATCTACTACTCAAGCCAAAGCTTCAGACAACAAAGTCATTATTAACTCGGGACAGAATGCTATTTGTATAGCTTTTCCAAGGAGGCAAGATAGAGTAGAATGTGACATTTCCCATTTTGCAGGTGATACAATCTCAACCTTAAATCAAATTGCAGCCTTAAATAATAAAGGTAAAGTACCGCATCCAAATAAAAGTACCATCACTCAAAAGCACCATTTAGACCCAAACTTGTCTTTCAAAATACATTAGACAAAGATAAGCAAAGCCATCAAGGCCAAACATCAAGCAAACTTCAAAGACCCTACCTCTTTGGAACAAAAGAGAGTTAAAGAAGAAAAAGATCATACACTAAAACTTCAAAGACCCTACTTCCATAGATTGTTTACAGTTTTCTTCAAACTTCTTAGCTGTAGAAAGGTCTGCTTAACCTTTTCTTCCTCTAGGGTTCCCCATTATAGAAAACAAAATCATCCCAAACATAATATTTATTATCATTGTCAAATCCATAAAAGTTAAGAATTTAAAAATACTGCTTATCAAATAACAATCAAAATCATAATCATAACAGTAATAAGAAATCATGCAAGCCGTAGTACTCATGCATGATATATATATTTTAATTACTTTTTTGAGTACAATTACTGCTTGGGTGGGGCTTGTGCCAATTTATTGTGTTTAACCCAATTTTGAACTTTTGTTTGTTATGGTTTGCAAGGGAGTAGTAGGAATGCATGCATGGAAGGACAATCTTCAATTCCACAAAAGGGATAAGGCATTGAGCCCCAACAAGCTTTAGAAGTGGAAGGTCCCCGCACTCCTGCATGTCATCAAAAGCTACCTTTACATACCAAATCTTTTTTTGCTATCATCTTCTATTACTAAAGTATTACCACAGACCCTAAAGTAATTAATTCCATATTTATCTTTTTTGTTTTCCAGTGCTACCACCTACCTATCCTCATCCTCATCTATATATATATATATATGGTATGGCCAATGGCCATATGTAACAGAGGTCTGTGAAAACCAAGAGCGTGGCCCTTGCCCGTAGGCAAGGCTGAATGGCCTTAAAGGATCCACACAGCTGATCCCAATTTGTCTGAAAGATATATTAAACAGAAGAAATAAATAAATTTTGATGTATAAAGAAAGGTCCATATATAGTAACCCTCACACAAGTTTAATGGGTATAAAGTCATAAACTCCAATTTTCTCATTACGTACAATATTCTTGCCGTATGTCAATTGATAACTATAAACGACAAGATGGAGAAATATGCCAAACCCATTTCGCAGCCTATTAATCACATGAGTAGTTTGTGTACTTTTGTGGATTTCAAAATTTAATAGCTCACATGATGTGTACGAAAACTTGGCGAAGTTTCAAGAAATCGATAGAAACTCTTCCTTGAAATACGCATGAGAGACCAAAGAAAAGGAAAAACAAGAACAAAAGACATATCGAGGCAAAAACTTCAACCTGATTTCATTCAAGTGGGTCCAACTCTAAAGTTAGTCTCATTTTGCTTTGCTTTACACATGAGCAGACCCATATAATGACGTGCACTATTATTGAAATATGGGTTTTTTCAAAATTTTCCAGGTTCAACAATCTGGATTAATATACTTTNCCAGGTTCAACAATCTAGATTGCTATACTTTGCTAAAATTTTCCCACATTCCTATAAGAGCATTATGATTGAAATTCTTCATGTGCATCTGTTGAGTGTAAGAAAAGTAATCCCTATTCAAGGATTCTGCAAAAAGTCCTTACCCAATACTTTAAAAACTCCCTATATCAATCCCACGAACAAAAAATCCGCTAGATAAACCAAATATATTAGAAAATCATAAACACAAATAATAAAAAGATGCAAATATAAATACAAAAGACAAATATGAAATCATTTAAGCAACTTCATATTTAAACAAATTGAGAAAGTTAAGAGATACCAACAACAGCAAGAAGCTCAAATGGAAAAGCAAGGAACCAGAGGCTGGATCTGTTGCAGACGGTGGTTGGCAGCTCGATGGATNGCAGTAATCCAAATAGTAACAAAGAAACCTACAAGTCATGGCAGAAGGACAAGGTCACTAAAATTAAAGAAAGAAAAAGGCTAAAACATGCTCACAATGAGAAAGAACCATGTATACAGTTCAAGAAATTCAATTCACTATATCAATCCCACAAACAAAAATTCATTTCCAAAGGAAGAAAAAAGCGAGGCCCAATCCCTCTAGATTGAAATTCCTTTCCTCTTTTTTCAAGTCTGCACTTACACGTGGTAAGTGCATGTGCACAAGATCCCAACAATGGGCAATTGCAAAAGATTTCCCAACAATAGCAAGAAGCTCAAATGGAAAAGCAAGGAACCAGAGGCTGGATCTGTTGCAAACGGTGGTTGGCAGCTCGATGGATCTTCCTTACGGTGACTGCACGGCGGCTACGCAGAAATTGACGGAGAGCTGCTGCTAGCTCCTTCAAGAAGAACTGCAAGGAAAAACAAACAGAACCCACAACGAACCGAAAAACAAAAAGCAAAAAAATTCCAAACTTGACTTTCGGATTCACACCG